>JAIUZE010004013.1:0-76233 GCA_022085475.1 Heliosperma pusillum
GGTCCTTGGGCCTGCGTGCGCCACCTGAGAGCTCTCTCTTCATTTCTTCTTTTCATTTCCAAATCTCGACTCAAGCAAGGCCTTTTTGCTCCGATTTCTTCATTTCCGCCTTAATTCCTGCAAAATGAGATCGACATTCATAGCACGGGAAATCGGGAAGCAAAATGAAATTAAAGACACGCATATCCGTGTAAACGGGCCAAAATGGGGACGAAAATGAGAGGAAAAATGTACCTAAATAAATGCTTATCAGGTATTTAGGTGAAAGGATCTATCATTAGTTCCTTGTAAGCCACCTTATCCTCATCATAATGTACTAGGTCTCTATTTGCAGAATTTATAATGATTGACTCTTCAATCAATTTTTTAGTTATTCGCTTCTTGTATAACAAAAATACGCCTAGGATTTCGACAAATCCTTATAAGTTTGGAAATTTGGGTTTGTGTAACTTTTACCACATATCCAAATTTTCTCTACAAAACACAAGAATGAATCCTCCTTGAGAACGTTTATGAATGTTCTTGTAGGCTATCCAATGACACTCATTTGGATTTATTTGTTATAGGCTTGTCATGCTCACAGCATACAATTTATTTAGGTACGTGCATGTTATGACATACATGATTGGCCTAATGGCGGAAACATTAGTACTCATGTGATCAACAACTCTTAGGTTTAGTGGATGACTATGTCCCTTTCATAGTGATCCCACTTTCATCAACATAAATAACCTATTTTACTTGTTGATATAGATAAAGGATCTTATCGATACAAGACACTTTTCTAAATGCCAAACTAAAATATTCTATTCCAGAATAGAATTTGATTTTAGTATACATGTTGCAGATAAGACGATATTAATTCATATTTGCACCTCTTATTTATATATTTTTACGGCCGTCGTTCTCATTATTTGAGTTAATTATTATATTTTCAACAGTTTCGCGATTTAATTACTTGTCTATTATTTTCCGTGTTAATTGGGCTAACTAGTGTATTTTTGGATTAATAGGAGATGGGTCGATACATCACAAGGCCGTTCGAATTACGGAGACAATAACAGTCCATTACTTACCAAAAGAAATAGGAATAAGGAGTGTAAAGCCCAAAACAAAGGCATGTAAACCATACACGTGATGGTCAACACAAATATGCTAGGTGTTGGGCCGATGGAAAGACCCAATATCAAGACTTAATAAAATTAGGAAAATGATAAATACAGCCCTTAGGGCTGTCTTTAAGGAGCTAAAAGAGGAAATATTCACTTAATATTATCATTAATTGCATAAGTATTTGTGCAATTTTGATATCATTTCCTATATTAATGCCATATATAGAAGTTTTTAACTCCTTAAATACAACCCTAAGGGCTGTATTTAACATTAGATAAAATTATAAGAACAAGATAGTAAAAAGAAAGAAAGAGGAAACAAGAACCAAGAAGAAGAGAAAAAGATTGAAGCTACTGGAAGCTACTCAAACCGAAACGGAGCAATGAAACTCCGTCTCAGTCTCAAACACTATCTCTTTCCCATATTTTATTTCAAAATCTATATGATTCCTACCAAGTTTGATACCGAGTAATTCACAAACACTTCCCGATTACAAGTATAAATACCTGTCTCATCTTCCTAATGAAGCAAGCAAGTATATACCAAATACCCAGATTACTAGTGAGCGAATTGAACGGCGATCGGAGGTAGGAGCGGTCCGTCGATTGAAGCGGCTTCATTCGAGGGAAGAATGAAAACCCACTTGGGGAGGCGTTGAAACCCGATCCGAGGAGGCGATTTCCGGCTTTAATTATTAAGTTCTCCACTCCTTTAGCTTGTTAATTTCAGTTTACTAGATTTAATTTACCTTGGAAATTTTAATCTTTCAGTTATTATAAAGTTTGATTTCGTTTTATCAATATTGAGTTAACCGTATTCATATTATACTCGTATATACTTTTCCGATTCATTCTGCGTGCATGCATGTATCTTGCTTAAATTGCTAGTAGTTTGAATTGATAGCTAGTTGTATTATTGGGCGCGGCGTTAAATCGTACAACTGAGTAGCAGCTAATTTAATTTGGGACTGCAATGATGTCACTAGACTAAATTAGGAGTATAATTTGATCTGACTAATTAATTAGTTAGGGTTAATGAGGTCTTTCTAGTTCTTAATGTGGTTAGTCAGTTTGCGAGAACTTGCCATTTTCGTGTAATTGGTTAGCTAGTATTGGTAGTCGAGCGGCTCGCTACTGGTTAAAAGTAAGGATTGATAGGGATAATTTAGCGGCTAAGTTCTCTACAGTTGCCTATTGTTAATGTAATATGTGTTGGAGGAATGGACTGATTAACTGAGCTATTAATTGAACCCGAGATATGTGTTTAATTGTCATGCTTGTTTCACTAATAAAGATAGCTTATTACTTGCTTACACTTGTTATTCGGAACATTAAAACGAAACCCCCCCTTACCGTACATATTGTGAATATTGTTAATAGTTAACTTGAACATGTAAGTAATATGCTCGTATATTGTATATTTAATAGTCGAATTTAACATTGAGTAAATGATCTCTCTGTGGGATCGACCCTTACTTGTGCTGTACTATATAAATTTAATATAAGATTTGGATAAGAGTAAGGTTTATAAATTATTAATTTGAGTACGCATGCGACACGTATCAGTTGCCCTCTTTCATCCAGCATTAAAATCCAACCATTCCTTTCAAAAAGGTAACACGAATACGTCACTCACAATGAGTGATACGTTATTCACGTGGAAAATAATTTCTCCCACTGAACTTCATGTCTTGACATGATAACTTTAACTCCCACTTAACTTCATGTCTATACATGACTTTAGCTCCCACTGAACTTCATGTCTATACATGACTTTTCGACAATTCGAGTGAAAATCTTCTTATATCTTATAATAGAAAAGATCATCATAACCTCTAGGTAGATACCTTAGGCTTGTGTCATGTACACATCCTATTCCAAATCCCTATTTGAACATGTGGTTCTTGTTGTGTATCTTGTACACACCTACTATGAGGTATTTTAGTGATGATATGGATCTAAGCATAGTTACTTATTAACTTAGCTTTCACAAACATTTTCATGTCTATCCATGCAACTATAATTGGATACTTCCAAATAAAACATCTTCATGTCTATAGAATGATTTATTGGACAACTCCAATTATATCATTCCATTGCATAGATTCCATTTAGTTTCATAAGTTTCTTATGTTAGAAAATCGAATTTTTTGATTTCTAGGCACTTCCACTTCATAGATCATAATCTTTTATTTCAGGAACACTTTCTTTTGGTCTCGTCATTAGTATGAGGATTCACCTAAGAACACTTTCTCTTGGTCTCCTCATCACTAGTCTTGAGTCTAACCTAAGAACATTTTCTTTTGGTTTCCTCACTAGTTCCTAACTAGTTTTACGTTTGTTTCCTCACTAGTTCCTAACTAGTTTTACATTGTGGCTTATTTTCTCCCACTCTATCTTTAGAAAAATACAACTACTTTCCTTAAAGATAGCCTTATGAGCCACAAACAATTTTGTAATCATACTCGTGAGGGAGGTAGAAGTATCACAACATGACCTTATGTGATCTACTAAAGACTTTGTTGTAAAGTCATCGAATCTTAGCTTCAAGATAGAGTAGTTCTATAAGCTAAAGAGTTTGAATCATATTCATGTCATTTACTATCTTTATAAGTGAAGTGGCCAATTGGTTTGGTGGATACCCTACTTTGAGTTCAATAACTCAATTTGACTTAACAATTGATCTTTCAAAAGTAGAATCAAATTCTTAGTTTTTGAAGTTATTATAATGATCAAATCATCATAATACTATAATGCTCAATTTGAGTCGATACTAATGACAAGTTTTTAGAACAATAAAAGTTTCCACAAACCGAGTGTCTTGGGTTGAAAACCAAGTCACTAAATCCAATTACAACCAATGTCAATAAAAGGAATTAAACAAATTTCCATGTCAAACTAGGAACTTATAAAAGTTCTAAAAACATTGTCTCAAAATACATCCCAAAATTAAGACAATTCAAAATGAGACCAAGCTTCCATAGATCTTCAATCATGGGTGGCTACCTTAGCTTCCCTTGAAGAGCCTTCTCAGGCTTGCTTGTGCTTTCCTTTATCCTTGCTAGGATGCCTTAATTACAATAAAAAGGGTAAGAATCACAACTTCTATCTATATACCAAAGTTGGGATCATAACATAAATGATAAGGATGAAAAATTACCAACTGAAACAATCTTTCTAGTTTTGATATCTCCTAGATATTTAGGGCAATTCCTCTTCCAATGCCCTATGCCATTACAATAATGGCAATGTCCTCGGTTGAGGAACCTTTCTTAGGCTTGGGTGAGCAATTCTCAACAGCTTTTCCCTTGCCTTTGTAGGTGGAGGGCTTCTTCCCTTTGTTAGCACTTTTCTTGAACTTCCCCTTACTTTTGCTATTGATATTGAGTACATCCTTGGAGGTGCTAACATTTAGCCCCATGTCTCTCTCGGCTTGCACAAGCATCTTGTGCAACTCATGGAGAGAGGTTTTCATGTTTTGCATATTGTAGTTTATCCTAAACTGCACATATGCCTTGAATGTCCCCAAGGAATGAAGTACTCGATCAATAACGAGTTGTTCGGGAATGTGATCAACCCCTTGCAATGTGAGAATCTCGATATGCTCTATCAATTTGAGTACATGAGGGCTAACCTTTTGACCCTCTTTAAGATTCATGTCGTAAAACGCGGAAGCCGTCTCATATTGAATGATCCTAGTAGCTTGTGAAAACATGGTCACAAGCTTCGTGTAGATCTCATAAGCCGTCCTCATCTTTATGGCACTCCTTTGGAGATCGGCCTCCATGGAGATGATTAAAACATTTTTTATCGCGGCGGACTCTTAATGGTGAGCCTCATAGGCTCGCCTTGCGCCGGCGGTTGACCTTTCATTAGGTGCGGTGGGAGAGGCCTCGGTAAGGTAACGAAGCTTGTCGTCACCCTCCGCGGCCAAGCAGAGTTGCGCATCCCAATTGGCAAAATTTGCGCCATTCTTTTCTAACTTGCACCGATCCATGAAGGATCGAAGCCATGAGACATTGGTGAGAGTTGGAGCGTTATTGGTTGTGGTGAATTAGCTTTTGCCATTGTGAATAAACAATTATGACTACAAATTTTAAGACATAAAGGAAATGTCAACATTTATCATTTTAAATACTTGTAAACATTTTAAACAAGTTTTAACATTTAAATAGTGACCTCTACCCAACTATTATAAATGATTCCGAGATCCAAATTCATATCAACTTGGGCACGGTAAGCCGATTCATCCCTTATTAATATAATTCGGTGGATTAACTCTTTAATCGATTCTACATTAGAACTCTCGGTCGATAATATTACTTTAATATTTATCTTAAGCCTGAAACATATGCGGCTACGGTCGCGAATACTTTCGTTGAGCTCAATCCAAATTTCGAAATAATAACCTTTATTACCCCACTTACCCAACGTAACAAGTTTAGCACCCTGGTGAGCCAAGCCTACTTCCTTGCAAAATTGGGATTCATGGGTTCTATCATTTGTTAAGGCTTGATCTCAATTATTTATTATGAGAGGTCATGTCAATTTATTATCTATCTCGTTTAAATGAATTAAAACGATGAATAACTATAATTTTAATTGACACGGTCGAATAATCGATAAAATATGCATGTCATGTTATGACGATTTGGTAATGCATGCAAACATATTAAATAAAATGCAAACATAAAAGTAAAATTCCTAGTATGGCCTTTCCTAGAATAGAAAATCATATAATCTATTACAAATTTGGAAACCAGCTCCTTCGGTCCCTTGAACTTCATAAGCACGCCTTCGATGGACACCATCTCTTTCAGAACACCTTTCCGAATGCCGCCGTCTTTAGGAAACTCCGGTATTACAAATTATTACAAAAATATATGATAAAAATTACAATAATTTCCTATTATACATTTGTAAAATAAAATAATACAATAAAAGTTATACGAGATCACATTGAATTACAACCGAATCAATATTCCCTTACATTTCGGGCAATATCGATTAAAACTAAGGCCATACAAGGATAAAATTACATAATTCAAAATTACATAAAATAAAATATGACATTCATATATAAAAATTCAGCATTATAATATGTATAAAACATGCTCAAGTTAAATGCCAAATCGCCGTTTTTAACGGTTTATATCATATATAACCCGGTTTTACGGAAATGCGTGATAATAACTTCTTAAAATCACCAAACAATACTTAAATCATATTTAAGTCCAACTTAATTATTTAAACTGATTTAGGACTCAAAAACTATTCAACACTCAATTTTTAACAATAATTCAACTTGTTGTTATATAATTGCTCAAAATTAGACTTTAAACTCATATTTTAATCAAATAAATCCAAATTTACTTACAATAATTTCAAAATTTGAATTTTAAATTTTTGTACATTCTGGAACATTTCCATAACACTCAAAATATCAAAAATTATGGTTAAAAATTTCGAATCGTTTTTTAGAAAAATCGGTTGCGCTTTATTGTTTTTATCAAATAAAATACATAAAGCATGTGAAAACTAATAAAATTAAATTTTCAACTTTAGATATGAAAATTGGGACATTTATTCAACCAGGAATAATATTTTCTTGACACGAAATTTATTTTAGCTATATTTGCTAAATAAGTCACTATTTATGCCATTTTTACATTAAAACTTCTTGAGTCATTCTCGACAAATCATATAAGTCTGAATTTTTCCAGTATGACAGGAAAATATGCATGTGACAATATCTTAAAATTTCATTGTCAGATTCAAAGCGGAACTATTTTTAACCATTTGACCTTTATTTATATCATTTTATCATATAAAAATCATAAGTCATGAGAAAGACGTCCACTTCACACGAAACTATACATACAGTAATTAAAGTTCATGTGTGATGTTGTGTAAAAATTTCGAGGTCAGAAGACAAGTCTAACTATTTGTAGCATTTTAAACATCATATTACTCATTAAAATGTAATAAAAACACTAAAAATCATATTTGAGCAATATTAATTTCCATAAATAAATCATCAAAATGACCTAAAATCATATTAGGACCAGAATATATTGACATGAAAATGACTTTGTGATTTTATCTTATAAAACACAAATTACTAGTTTTCTTTAAGATACATTAACTCGAAAAAACTATAAATCGATTATGCACAACCAAAGCGCTCTTATACCACTTGTAAGTTTCTTAAACTCGATATTAGACATTTCTAATATAATTTTACAATTAGTTTACTCATTAAACAATAGGATCTTATGCATGCATAACTAAACAATACAAAAATAAGAAGAAATTATTTCCTCACATTGATTTGGACGATTTTGGGTACATGATTAGGACACCTTCCTAATCTTGTTCTTGAGCTTAAGGATGAGGGATGAACTTCTAGTTCTAAGTATAAGAACACTCCAATAAGTTGCACCAAGACAAGCCCCTTAATCTCTTCTAAATACTACACTAGTATGAAGAAGAAACCCTTAAAATAAAACTAATATCTCTTGTTACTACACTAGTAAACTTTAGAGAATATGAACTCAAGTTATTTTAACAAGTTGAGAAATAAGTGTTATAGAGAGATATAGAGAGAAGCTTACACCCCATTATCATAATGATGTAGTGTATAAATAAGAGTAAAAATTTTGTCCTCTTCACATTCATGGAACCGGCCAAGCATGCCCTAAAATAGGTGCCTTTTGCTTTTTGTTCTTAACAAGAAAGTAGCTTAGGTTTAGGTCTTTAGGTAGATAATGATTATGCTTAATTCTTTAATTAAAACAATAATCAACACCTAAACACCACCTTGCCTTGTCAAAACCGGTTTATACATGATAAAATGGGTGTCCATTTTATTTTCTGATTTTGTCATTTGTCACATCTGTGCGATGTGACAAGTAACATGTAATCTTGATTATAAATGTGCATTTAACCAATTTAAATGCAATTTCATAACAAATAAATTAGACTTAATATTTTAAGTCACATTTTATAGTTACATGTAAATAAATTGGGTCATCTCATATTTGGTTAAAATAATCTACAACAATTTGTAATTATAATCAACCAATTTTGCTTATCTCAAATGTTTCATAAACATAATGCATTCTTAGTAATGTAACGATTAAATTACTAAAATGAATCTTATTTAATCATATTACAATAAGATATATTTCTCACTTACAAAGTAAACATAGTTCAATCATAGGAATTAATTTGTATCGCTATACAATTAATTAATGTACATGATTAGGGGATTGTCCTTTAGGTGTGACCTCAAGGGATCAACTGATCACCACCGTCATACGACAGTAACGTCAAACTCAATTGAGCCAATCGTTACCGATTTATGTTGACCAGTTGACTATAATATTCATCATCCCTTTTTATTCTTATTATTAAGATTTAATCATGTGATCGCACTATTGCTGAGGACACTTACTCCAACATCCCCCACGTAGCAGGATAACTACAGGGCCGAACTCGGGGCGTGCTCTGTCTCCCAACGAAATCACCATACTATAGTAACATAGTAATCATCGCCAACAACTCCAGACTCCATCAGTATCACAACGATGACCATCATCATTAATCACATATCAATAATCACAAATAATAATCAACAATCTAATGCCATCAATTAGCAATGCAAATACTGAGTAGGAAACCCTACCTTATAGCAATTCCGTGTATAGCAAAGCAAAGCAATAAAAAGTGTTCATCTACGAAGTCCCCTCCTATACAACCCATAGTATTCAATCAATAACAATCTTCCATTTCCCCCAATTCAATTAGGGTTACAATACGATGTAAACAATTCACAAACAGGAATACTTACCAAATCAATCAATCGACGAAGAACAGGTTGGATCCGGCACGAGATGATTAAAGTTTTCTTGAGGAATTTGAGAGGATTTGAGATTTAGGGTTTGTGTTTAAGATGTAAACTAATTTTAATGAAAACTAATCCTTTTAATGACCCTTTAATCATCCGTCCGACTAAACCCTGAAAACCGCCGTACTCGGTCGAGTACACCATATACTCGGTCCAGTACGAATTACTCGGTCCAGTGCCGATATCACTCGACCGAGTACACGAGATCAGAACACCGCGAAAGACACCAACCAACTTCACTCGGCCGAGTAGCCTCTAATCGACCGAGCACCATATGTACTCGGTCGAGTAAGCCCTACTCGGTCGAGCCCCATATACACAGAAATACAGAGTATTACAGTAACCACTTACCCACTCAATTCAATACATGCGTAACTCGCCAGTACATACGGAGGGGTAACAATCTATCCACTCATATAAACCATGTTTAACAACATATAACTGCGTCACTCGCCAGTACATATGGAGGGGTAACCATCTACCCACTCATATAAATAATACTCATGCCATACGACATAAATATAATCAATACGCCCCGTCTCACAACACGAGGAGAGTTGAATCATGTTACGGTACCGTGGCTTATACGTCTACTTTTAATTAAGGGATTACATAAAATAATCTTATAAATTTTTCGGCCAAAAACAAGATAGCGGAAGCAATTTTTAGAGTTCTAAAAAAAGAGGCTCTGATATCACTTGTTGAGTCCTACTCAGCGGGTTTATAGAATTAGGTGCATGAGACCAGTCCACAAGCAAGTGAGGTTCCATCCTAAAATCAATTGGTGATAGAAGGAGTAGCCCACTTACTTATAAATAGAGATGGAAGTGGGTCGTGCCTCGTACTTGGAGAAGAAAATGGCACGGCCCTGGCCCACGAAAGTGGGCTTCGTGCCAGTCAAATGAAAATGGCGGCCCATGCACGGCCCACGACCCATGCATGTCATGTCGTGTCGCGTCGTGCTTAGGCGTGCCTTACCAAATCCTCCACTTTAACTCAAGTTTTTTGTATTTTGAGCGTGACGTGCCTATGCAAGGTCTTTTTCTCAAACTTCGGCCCAGGCGCGGCCCACGACCCATAGCGTGTCGTGCTGGACCGTGCCAACTCCGTGTCGTGCTAAAATGGGTCGTGGGCCCTGCTTTGGCGTGCTGGCCCAACGACTCACGTGCCCACTTCCATCTCTACTTATAAACTAGTTCATTCACTCATATTCTATTAATATGGAATAATGCCCCTCACACACATATGAGAAGAGACCGCAACAATTATTAATATACCATATTACCTATTTTCTTCCTAATAATAATAGCTTTGCCAAACAAAGCAAAACAATATGAAGAAAGAAATGTATAAAAGGTAGATTAAAAGAAATTAAGATTTATACAACGCTTAAAGTTGACATTTTTGACTTGACTTGCTTGATGTTGATTTTGACTTTCCTTGATTCAGCCTTATTGGCTTGCTTTGATTTAGCAAACGGAAGACAACTTCCAAATATGATATAATTCCCCCAAAGCACAATACAAAGAGATCAACAATTACAAGCTAAAAAATTAACGACTTCACATTACATACAAGTCTTCAACAAAAAATATCCAAACAAGTGCAAGGGGCCAAAATTACAATCAACCAATGTTAATCAGCATAGACATGATTAGTATTGGTGCCCGGCTCCGCCCGAACTACCTATATTTATCATTAAAACTTATTTTAATCAATATATATATATATATAAGAGGATTTTTTTCGAGCAATTCTATTGGTCAACATCATCTTTTTAAGATCTTCCAAGATTACGAAAAATATACTATGTAATATTTCTAATATCACAACTATTATTTACGTAAAAAAAATTGATTATCAATTTGCCAAAAAAAATATAATGCAAAACATTTCAAAACTTATATATTTGGATTCTTAACGAAAAATGTTTTTATTAGAGTATAAATTTTGTATTTTTTACTAGCATATCATTTATAAGATCATATAACTAAAACCTAAGTATATGAAAATTAAATAATTGACTTTTAAAATACTTTTTATTATTCTAATATTAGTATAATGGTTTAGTAGTATTCAAGAAATAATTAATTTATAGAAAAATATGATGTTATTTGTCACACATTGAAGAAATAACGTAGGTGTGGTAAATATACTACATATAAAAAGTAGAATTGTCCCACATCGAAAATTTACCTTAAGATATGGTGATCCTATGATTATAAATAGGAGTCATAATTGGAACTTATGTATCCATCCAAAATCTTTTGAGTCTATTAAGTATTGTCTTAGAGATCTCTTACAAGTTTGTATTATTGTCTTTACAAAAGTGAAATTTACATCATAAAAAATTAATTTAGGAAAGTTTCATAAATAATACTTTGGATATAAAAAATTAAGTGGATAATCTTTTAATTATTCAGTAGGTCTTGCTTAAGACGGGTCGGATCTTGCAACGGGTATTTTGTGAGAGGAAATGGGTAGAGGGGACAAGGTGAGCATCCCCCATGTGCTCTCCACTCACCCTTGATGGGTATTTTGTGAGAGAATATGGTATCCGTCTTAAGCTTAAGACGGATACCTCCGTCTTAAATAAGAATTTGTGTTAATTATTATATAAAATAAAAATAATAGAAATATATATTTTAAAGAAAAAGATGGTGTACTGCTTAATATATTATTTTTCTTACATTGAAAAATAATGTAGATGTGGTAAACATATTACGTATAAATTGTATAATTATCCCACATCGTAAAAATAACATAAAGTGGCTAATCCTATGATTATAAATAGGTGTCGTCCTTAAACCTTAGGTATTAACCCAAAATTTTTTGAATCTCTTAAAAATTATCTTAGAGATCTTCTAAAAGTTTGTAGAAGTGATGAATATACTATGTATAAATAGTAAAATTGTCCCACATCGTAAAATTAACATAAGGTAGGTGATCCTATAATTATATATAGGAATCATCCTTTGACCTTCTATATCAAAGTAAAATCTCCTATAATTATATATATGAATCATCCTTTGACCTTATATATCAAAGTAAAATCTTTTAAGTCTATTAAGTATTGTCTTAGAAATCTCTTAAAAGTTTGTGTATTATTATCTCTACAATTGTTAAAATTACATAATCAAAAATTAATTAAGAAAAGTATTATTAAAAAAATTTAAGTATCGTAATAAAAATTATGAAGATAATATAGTTACATTCGTGGTAAAAAAAACTCGAAAGTATAGAAACTCATACTATTTATTTGCACATACTTGGTGTAATTTTTAGTATATTATTTGTCCCATTGAAAAATAATGTAGGTATGATGAATAATATTACTTATAAATAGTAGAATTATCCCACATCAGAAAATTATTATAAGGTGGGTGATCTTATGATTACAAATAGGAATCATATTTGGAAATAAGGTTTCAACCCAAAATCTTTTGAGCCTCTTACATATTGTCTTAAAGAGCTCTTAAAAGTTTGTATTATAATCTAAACTATAGTTAAATTTACATCATTAAAAATTAATTTAGAAAAGTATCATAAATAATAATTTTGATGATAAATTATTTAATGTGTTATTTGAAAAACAATGTAGGTATGGTGACTGGTGAATATATATTATGTATAAATAGTAAAATTGTCCCACATTGAAAAATTATCATAAGGTATAGTGATCATAAATATGATCATCTTTTTTATATTGTTAATAAAAGACTTTTAAAATATAATAAGTGACCTTTAAAATATTTTTTTACTATTCTAATATTAATATAATAGTTTAGTAACAGTTAAGAAATAAATATTATATAGAAAAAGATGGTGTACTATTTAGTTTTTTATCAGTCCCACATTGAAGAATTATGTATGTATGGTGAATATATAAAATATAAATAGTAAATTGTCCCACATCAAAAAATTACTATAACATATGGTGATTCTATGATTATAAATAGTAGTCATCCTTGAACTTAGGTATAAACCCACAATTTTTTAAGTCTCTTAAGTATTGTGTTGAAGAGTTCTAAAAATTTGTATTATAATCGTCACAATAGTGAAATTTACATTGTTAAAAATTAATTTAGAAAAGTATCATAAATAATAATTTTTATGATAAACTACTTAATATGTTATTAGTCCCACATTGAAAAATAATGTATTTGTGGTAAATATATATACTAAGTGTAAATTGTAAAATTATACTATATCGGAAAATATCATGAGGTGGAGTGATAAAAAATATGATTATAAATTGGAGTCATTTTAGTCTCTTAAGTATTGTCTTAATGAACTCTTAAAGTTTGTATTTTTATCTCCACAATAATGAAATTTACACCATCAAACTTAATTTAGGAAATTTAGGAAAGTATTATATAAGTAATAATTTACATGGTGTACTACTTAATAAGTGATTTGTCCCACATTTAAATATAATATAAGTATAGTAAATATGCTACGTATAAATAGTATAATTGTCTCACATCGTAAAATTAGCATAAGGTGAGGTGATCCTATAATTATAAATAGGAGTCATCATTAGAACTTAGATATCAAACCAAATCTTTTGAGTCTCTTAGATATTGTCTTACAGAGCTCTTAAAAGTTTGTATCCACATTAGTGAAACCTACATTATCAAAAATGAATTTAGGAAGGTATCATAAAAAAATAAAGTGAAAAATCTTTTATTTATCTCAATATACATTTCCTATATTATATTCAAGTGATGTTTATAATTTTTATATAAAACCTTTTACATTTCATATCAAAAAAAAATATTGTGAAAATGAGTCATCTTTCAAAGTTAGATATTCACCCAAAATCTTTTGAATCTCTTAAGTATTATCTTACAGAACTCTTAAAATTTTGTATTATTATCCCCGCCTTAATGAAATTTATATCATCAAAAGTAATTTAGGAAAATATCATAAATAAAAATTTAAGAAAGTATCATAATTAAGTACAACTAAATATGTTATTTGTCCCACATTGAAAAATAATGTAAGTGTGGTGAATATACTATGTATAAATAGAGGAATTCTCCCACATCGGAGAAATATCATAAGCTGCAGTGATCATGCGATTATACATAAGAGTCGTCATTGGACTTAGATATCAATCCAAAATCGTTCGTAGTAAAAAAAAATGTTATCATTATAGTATAAAATCTCATATTATTTGCACATACTTGGTGTTATTTCTTAGTATGTTATATATCCCACAAAAATAATGTAAATGTGGTAAAGATACTAATACCTATAAATAGTAGAATTGCCCATATCGGAAAATTAACATAAGGTAGGGTGATCAACCAAAATTTTTTTTATTCTCTTAAGCAATGTGTTAGAGAGCTTAATTCTTAGATATCTTGGATCATTTTTCGAGTCATATAGATCAAATATAACTTGATTCCTGGCAAGGTTGGTAAAATATGTTTAAAATAGAAGTTGAATCAATATATCAATATTATTTTCTTAAAAATTACGTAGTATATTTTATTATAGTCATAAATTTTCAAAAGTTTATTTTTACGAGTTAATTATTATAGGAAAATTATTAAAATGACATTAAGACAGACCCGTGCATCGCACGGGCATGAAATCTAGTTAAATATACTTTAAGGTTGTATAACTCATAAATTTATCATCAATACATTTTCTTATGATATATCTTAAAATTACGATAAAATAAATTATTAGACAATTCATTACTCCCACTATTAATATTTTACTTTAATCAATTGGTCGGCTAATCGTTCATATATACTTATTTTTATTGTTAGTATTGTTTATTTACTACATTCGTTATTACTACTGTTACTTTCACTACTCACGCCGTAATTATTGTTACTTTCACTACTCCCACCGTAATTATTGATACTTTCACTAATGCCGCATTAATATTGAAAATTTCATTACTCCCGTTGTTCTTCTATTACTTTTATTACTTCTGGTTCTAATATTGTTACTTTGACTATTGAACTGAGTGATTACTATAATTTGATTAGATGATGATTAAACATGCAATTTTAAAAGGCTCATATATTTATATAAATATATTACATATATGTTAAATCAATTTAAAACGAATTATGCAATATTTTATCTTTTGGAAACCTAGCTTGATTTATTTACCTTTTAATAGTTTCCAAAATATTTTGTATAAGTTAAATAATTATAAATTTTTAATTTAATGTATATTTTATGCTACTAATTAATACCATAAGTGGGGCATGTTTATTTTAAGGAAAATCACCCTATTTTGGTATTTTCTAAATTTATACTTCAACAAAAATTATATAATATTTACATTGAAATCCCTTGATCAGGTCTATCACACAGCGCTATCGATTAAAACTATATAGTATAATTAATTTGTATAAATTTATTTAATTTCATGAAAGTCCATTGGTTTCAGGATTTAATATATAGTATAGAAGATAGATAGATTACATGAACTTTAACTAAAATCCGATACTTTAACAAGCTTATTTGGCTAAAACTACTATAGAGACCCGACATAATTAAACATTATCAAGCTCCTATAGATCCAATTTAGAATAATGCAACTTGTATAAGTTCAGTTCAAATCCTAAACTCATTTTTGAAAGTCTGATTACTAGAAGTTGAATTCATAAAATTTCGTTTATCTCATATCTATTTTTCTATAAGTTCAGCTCCTTCAAGTCCAGTTCACTTGAGCTCGTATGAGTTCAGTTTAGAAAATTTTAGCTTTTATAAGCTAAGTTTTGTTCTTAATAGCTCAATTTTTAAGTGCATTTAATTTTATTTTTTTGAAAAATCAAGTTTGAAAAAAAGAAGTTAAAAATAAGGCGTAATTCTATATAAATTATGATCCTCACACTACCCGGTTTACATGGGTCTGGTAAAAGGTGTTAATGATTAACTAACTTTGGGCCAAATCTGTTGGTCTTGGGCCTCCAATGGAGAAGATCAAATAACGTGACTAATCCTTCACCGCACAAACAAGAGGGAAGATTAGTAACGTTACTAATGAATATAAATATAGTGATGACCCAAGACTTCGGGGGTCACCGAGTCACAAAGATTAACCCGTTGTTTGAATAGGAGTATTTGGTGAAAAGAAACGTTATATATGAATAATGTCATGTTTCGTATTTAGTGGGAAGATATCACATATAAGTCTCCTACGTTGAAAGAATTTTACAAATTTGTCTAGTTTACAAATTAAATAGCTATTTTATCCATTTTCAGTTGATTTTGGGATGAACCCTTAGACTTACGAAGTGGACGCTCTTTAATTTCTTTCTTGGTGGGCGCAGCCCAGAACCATGCGCGAATCTAACATTTAGATCACAATTGGTTGGAGGAGAATATAATAGAGCCGTTGTTTTTTCTAATACAAAACTTAAAAGTGACGACTTCTTACGAAGTTGTTGAGGACTTGAGGTAAGACTCTTATAGGACGATACTTTGTATCAGACTACTTTAGTCATACATTGTTTCTATCTCTTCCTGTATGACTAAAGTAGTCCAATTCAAGCCCTTGTTTTCTTATTTTCGGTCAAATGACATCCTCCATGAGTCCTCTATGGTCCGTACGCTTCAAAAAAATGCCCGTGTCGAGAGAAAACACCATCACATTCTTAATGTTGCTCGGGCTCTCTGTTTTCAAAGTCAGTTTCCCATTACTTTTTGAGGTGAGTGCGTTCTTACCACCGCTCATCTCATCAACTGTACTTCTACTCGTATTCTTGAGGGCAAAACCCCTTTTGAAATACTTTATGGTCACCCCCCGGATTACACCTTACTCCGTGTTTTTGGATGCTTGGCTTATGCGACTAATCTCACTCCTACCGACAAGTTTGATAGTCGTAGTAAGCGGTGCATTTTTATTGGGTATCCATTCGGGAAGAAGGGATGAAGTTTTTTTGATCTAGATACTAGCACATTTTTCCAATCTCGTGATGTTATTCCAAGAAAACACTTTTCCCTTCACTGCTCCGACTTTGTTACGCGTCCATGATGACACTAGTGACGATGATGATTTATATGCTCTGCTCGCCTCTGATGACTCTCGTCTCTCCTCACCAGATCGTCCTTCTCCAGTTTCACCCGTAACAGCATGGTCTCCTTCTTAAGGGGGGTCCTCTAAATATGTGGCTGACTTTACCGTCGACTTTGTTATTATTCCCACTAGTGACTTTTTTGCCGACAACGGGACAAATGACGATCCCTCTGCTGCTTTGGTCGAGGGAAGCGGGTCAAGATTCCTAATGTCCGCAATTCTGATTACGTCCATCATAATCACATTAACTCGTCCGTTCATCCATCTTCATCACACATTCCCGATCTCGTCTCAAGTAGTTCGTTTCCCTTAACACACTTTGTCAATTATAATGCCTTTTTCTACTCCGCACCGTACTTATCTTGCAGCTATTACACAAGCTGTCGAGCCTAAATCTTTCAAAGAAGCTATGTGTGACCCCCGTTAACAACAAGCCATGGCCGATAAGATTTCTGCCCTCGAAGCCAATAAAACGTGGACGGTGGAAACTTTGCCATCTAAGAAAACCACTATTGGTTATATGTGGGTCTTCAAAATTAAGCATAAGTCGGATGGGTCTATTAAACAATTCAAGGCTCGATTGGTTGTTCTTGGAAATCATCAAACAGAGGGGATTGACTTCACCGAGACATTTGCCCCGACTGTGAAAATGGTCACCGTCCGTACTTTTCTTGTCGTTGCTACTATACGCAAGTGGGAATTACATCAGATGGATGTTCACAATGCCTTTCTTCATGGCAATTTATCAGAGGAAGTGTATATGCGTATGCTACCAGGCTTTAGCCCTGGCATGAACGGGAAGGTTTGTCAGCTTCGTAAGTCTCTATATGGCATTCGACAAGCACCTCGATGTTGATATGTCAAACTTACCCAGGCTTTACTTTGTTAAGGGTTTATATGTGTCTTTCTGATAATTCCTTATTTACATACCGGAAGGACGGGGTTGATTTGCACATTCTTGTTTATGTCGATGATCTCATCATCAACGGAAATCAACCGACAACCATTTCGGCCTTTAAGGCCTACATGTGTGATTGTTTCAAAATGAAAGATCTCGGGAAGTTAAAACACTTCCTTGGCATTGAGGTTGCTCATAGCTCGTATGGTCAGTTCCTTTCCCAAAGAAAATATACTCTTGATATTTTTTCTGAGACGGGTTTACTTGGCTGCGAATCGGCTAGTGTTCTCATGGATGAGAACCATGGCTTTCTCTCGCTAATGATCCTTTGCTTGACGATAGTACGAACTATCGTCGTCTAGTCGACAAGTGATAGGATATATCGCACACCTATGCAAAGATAAATTTCCCTCGACACAAATAAATGTAGTACGAGGAGTCGAACACAAGGAGACGGGAATTTCGTTATGAAATGCTATGGATGGACTACTATGAAGTTGGTTTAACGGTTGGTTTAGTTTGATGTTTAGTTAACTATGATGCAAATCAAATAATATTAAAAAAGTCTAGGGGAGTCGGGTCACTCATGCAAATACGTAAATGCTCATGTTAAACATAGGAATTCTTAATATTGTTAATTTTTTAGGCTAAAGACACCCATCTCTCGATATTAGTGTCAACCTTAGGTCGAGTCCTAGAGAACTTTCGTTATGACTAGAGTCGTCCTACTACACATGCTTAGTCTAATCCGATTCCGTGCCTCTCGACTTATGGAATGAATTAACAAATTTAATCAATGCAATTGGCCAAATAAAAAAGATTAACAAAACAATACAAGCATGTGATAGAAACAATTTATCAATATTAGTTCATCCTTATTTTAACATTTACAACTTACTAATTATGCATGGCTTCCTTAATCCCTAGACAAATGAAACTACTCACTCATGTTAATAATTAAACTAATACTATTTGATATAATAAGCATGATGAATATGAAATTATAAAGGAAAACAACTTGTTAATAAAATGTGCTACACTAAGTGAATGAAACTAACAATTCTAATGTAGAAAACAATGAAACTATGATTAACTAATGTTATGATTAACTAAATGATTCGTAAGGTAAATGACGTAAATGAATACTAATGTAAAACTAGAATTAGGATTACCGCAATAGAGAAATATAACTCGAAAATGAAAAACGAATAACCCAAATGCTTGAATAGAAAGATTGAATTACAACTTTGAAATGTAACCAAGTGTTTGACAAAGTAATAACTAAAAGTTTAGCTAATTATGAAACTAAGAGAGACTTGTGTGCTTAAGCTAAAGCTATGAAAGATATGTGAATTATGAGTAAAAGATATGATAAAAGATATATCTAAGTGTCGAAGTCCCTCTCCTTTATATAGGGAGAGGAGACTTGAAACGCTTGAGTCACAGAAGCCAAACCCCGATCGAGGCCTGGGAACCCCGATCGGGGCCTCCTTAATCCGGGTACATTGTCTTAATTTCTCCATTTAATGCTTAAGGAATCCTAAGCTATGCCTTTAAACACCTTAATTCTCCGGTTAATTGCATAGTTTAGGGTTTCCTTGAGCATCTAAAGGAGTATCCTTGCTTTGGGCTTCATTTTTGGTTTTCTTTCATTTTCATTTCAATCCATTTCACAAATCTTCATGTTTGGCTTGTCATTCTCCTTTCATGATCCATCTTATTTCCATTAGCTTGTTGGACTTTGGTGCTTGCTAATTGTGTTAGGAAAAAGCCTCTAAATGCTTAGATTCCTACAAAACATAGCAAAAACGAGCAATGCACCTCGAACACACAATTAGCTCATAAAAATACTAAACAAAGTATAGTAATCATGTAAAATCGAGCTAGATTAGGGAGTAAAATCATATAAAAACTAGACATATCAGCAAGCTAATTTATCTCACACTTACTCGCCTAGAGTTGTGTTACTCGGTTCACATCTTGACGCAATTTATCAAAAACCCACCATTTCTCAATGGGAGGCAGCTTTACGGGTTGTCCGTTACTTGTTTGGTAGTCCCGGGCATGGACTTGTTTTTCGCTCAAACCAACCTCTTGAGCTCACTGCTTATTGTGATGCCGACTGGGCCAGCTCCTCACTCAGTCGACGTTCTCTTAATGATTATTTTGTTTGTCTTGGTGACTCGCCTATTTCCTGGAAAACTAAGAAGCAAGCTACTGTTTCCCGGTCCTCTACCGAAGCTGAATATCGTGCAATGGCCTCGGGCTCTAGTGAAAGTTTATGGCTCAAAGGGTTGCTTCTCAGTCTTGGCGTGCCCACACCTTCACCAGTGCCCTTACATTGTGATAATCAAGCCGCTAGTCATATTTCCAATAACCCGTTTTTTCACGAGAGAACGAAGCATATCGAGATCGACTGCCATTTTATTCGTGACGAGATCTGACGCTGCGTCATTTCTCCACGTTACATTCACACTCAATCTCAATTTGCGGATATTTTCACTAAAGCTTTGGGTCGTCAACGTTTTCAGGATTTACGAGGCAAGTTAGGCATTTCCGATGTTCATGCTCCAACTTGAGGGGGGTATACAACGATACTTTGTATCAGACTACTTTAGTCATACATTGTATCTATCTCTTCTTGTAACTAGCTATTTCTACCTGGGAATATGGTGTATATATATTTCTTATGTATCTAGTATTCATCCTAGGTAGTTGAAAAGGGTCACAAACTCCTTGTATATATTGACAACATTACATGAGACTTAGGCAATGAAAAATACAAAGCATTCATTTGCAAAATTCTTTGTTCACTACCTTTTTGCCGTGAAATACAATAACGTTTCTTAATTTTTATTATTATCAATGTGTTCATGTGGTAGTATTTAGTATTTGATGTCCGTCTTAATTAAGACTTACTGAAATACAAATAGACACACCACAAAATTCGACCCTACCATATTTTTCGTCAGTTGCATGGTCTCACTTGTGATGGCATATTTGTCACAAGCTTATGACGGGTCGGATCTCCTCTCATAGGAAGTCAAGTAGGAGGGCAAGTATAAGTGAGGATCCAATGCCCTTCCACTTGCCTTCTTATAAGAAGGGATTCAATCCGTCACAAGCTTGTAACGGATATGCCCGTCACAAATGAGAATTTTGTATTTCTCGCACCTTCTTCCCCGACAAGGCATGGTCATGTCACGTATTCATGGTAAATACGTTATGGAGTTATGGTACGTTCTGTAAAATATGACAAGGATAGTGATTAGTGAACAGATCTCGCGCATTAAATAAAACATGCACACTGTCTGAATGTCACATAATAAGAACACAAGGGTAGCTTTATTCATCGCACATTATTTCTCCACGCTACTCCCCCCCAAAAAAACAATATTTCTCCACGTATACTAGTATACTACTTTAATCTCCATAGAATTCCGCATTTTCGGACCACAATTTTAATGCTAAAATCTATTTTTTTTTTTGACAAAAGTAAACCGTGATAAATTTAAAAAGTCTTCTACAGTACGAATCCCGGAGTACGGGAGTCCTTTATACTACTAGACAACCAACTAACAGTACAAGATAGTGAAACGGAAACATTAAGACGACATTTCTTGTAGAAAGGATGGTATAAGTCGTCAAAATGGAACAGGTCCGGCTCCTTCCTTTTGATCTGTATATCCACTGCATCAATCTTGGTGTACATGAATAGAAATTAGAGAAACCAACAGAGACCGAAATTCTTTTCTTCAGTCGAACACTATCCTGGGTCGCTCGACTTCGGTGTTGGATCTCGTGCACCTTACGTCCAAAACTCTTGGTCCTACTTTCCTTAACTGCAACAAATTGAAACTGAACGGCAGAAACTTTACTGACTTGAGCTGATCCCGATAATATTCGCTTCTTTTTATCAATTTGGAAAATCTCGTCCTCCTGAATCACAATATTAGTCTTGAGGATGTCGACATGATGCTGAGACTGCTCCCTAGGTGCTGGAGAAGTAAGGGGAACTTCTGCTTGCCCTGAAAATTCATTCAGGAGAGTTCCCGTCTGGATGGTTTTAGGAATGAGGGGGCGGACCCTCATGAAAGACATGGATCTTTGGTGAAAGAATTCCAAATTTTTTCCTTGAAGTAAATCTTCGTAACATTGTGAGGAGAGGTTTAATTTGTTGTGAGCATGTTTTTTGTGGGAAAAGGAAAAACTTGTGGGAAAGGTTGAAGAAGTACCAGAGGTATCACATTTAACCTCAGGAGGAAACAATGGTTCAACTTCACGAAACTCTTCAAGATCCATGGTACTACAAGTACTACTATTAACGGCACCCTGATCATTATCGGCCACAATACCAACCGTGTTGTCGTCTAGTTGCAGACTACTACAGGATGCAACCTCACACTTGTCAATCATATCATTCGAAAAAAGGGGTTTCTTACCTTTGTTTGAAAAACCCATTGGGTCAAAAGGAGAAGCAACTCTTTTCCCATTAGGATTCACCACCAGTCTATCTACCACTGCAACAAGTTCACGTTTGGCATCTTTATTGTTCGGATCTAGTTGTAGGGCATGCTCAAAATCCTTCAAAGCATCCGTAAGAAGATTTTTCTGCGAAAACGCTAACCCTCTACGATAGAGGGCCTTCACATTGCAAGAATCAAGTTTTAAAACCAAGTTACAGTAACTACAAACTTGAGTATAATGTGAGAGTTTCAATTCACATGCAGCAAGGTTAAGGACAAGTTAAAGGGCTAGGGAAGAGGATGACTGCAAATCATGAGAAGTCGATGAGAGGCCCACCAAGCAGAAAAGGTTAAGGGCAAATTTGTAAAAAGTGATAGCTAGAGAAAAATTCCCTTCTTTGAAAAAGGAATTGCCCCGTTCTTTTATCTTGTGAATGCCGAAAATAGATGGCTCCCCAATGCTCATGATCCACCCAAGCAAATGCTCGTCCTCAAAGTCATCACAGTCTAAAAAAACTCACTAAGACTAAGCAAAAGTAATTGATAATCCATGAAAACCAGAAAAGCAAACCGAAGGCTTAAAGAGAAAACTAAAAAACAAAAAGGAAAAAGTTAAGAAAGCTTAACACGAGAGAAAGCTTAACACGGAAGTTAAGGAGACTACTACAACCGCACAACCGCCACGACGCCAACCCAACCGAACCACCAACAAACACGCCCTTCAATCAAGGAAAGCAACAACCTCCAACCAAGGTTACCAGACTCAAGGAAATTCAAAGTCTTTCAAACCAGAAAGACCAAGATCACCATCCTTCACAATAACCAAACTCAGTAAAAACAAGTCTAGCCTAAGAACACATCCACGAACGGATAAATCATCGACGCTCAACATCGCGTCAAAAGGAAAACATCATGGTTTAAGGGAAAATAGATTATCATATCCACCCTTGAACAAAGAACAAAGCCCTGGCAATAGCCTCCAAGAACAAACCTAAAACCTCTTAAGAGAACCTCTTGTCAAAGCACGAAGATCGAATTCGCGGGATTGCAAATTCGACAACAAAACTGAACTTACGCAAATGAACATACTTGCTCAGAGAGATAGTCAATTAAAATTGAGCGATTCGATGTACGAATAACCCTCTACAGCAAGGAAGAAAAAAGTGATCTGATGGCCAAACAACCGGCCACCAAAATCCGCTGGTGGAATCGATAAGAGATTGAAAAGGAAACTGAACCTGGAAAAGGAAATAAACATGCCAAGGAAAGCGCAAGACCGAAGAACACACAAAGTACTAACTTGGTCATCACCAACTGAGTTTTGTTCTTGAATTTCAGAAGCATCATCTACCCAGCGAAGGCTCGAATCAAATTCCGCAGGCCAAAGGAGGTTGAAGAAAAGATTTTTAATTTGAAGACCACAAAGAATCAATAAAGCTATGATTGAGGGCGTAACCGCCGGAGACATGCCCCATAAAGGTCCCATCTCCGGCGGTGATGAAACGAATTAGGTGGCGAGGGCGGCGGCGATGGTAGTAGATCAAGAGAACTTAAAGGGGAAGGAAAATTAGAGAGAAAGGGGAGAACTTAAAGGCTTTGCTCTATTTTGATACAGAATAAATGAAGAACCCCGTGATCATTTCCGCAAGCAATTTTAGGCTTTTAGCTCGGTAAATTTACGGTGGGTCGGTCTTACTAGGTGTGTTTATAAAATGTGATTACTTTTACTTAATAATAATTATTATTTTTGGATATATAATGACCACTTTGAAAAAAATGGTCATTTTCTAGTCATAAAAAGTGGTAAATGTTAGCCAAAAAATGTTTAAATTATTATGATCGCATGGTGAGACAGTCGTATAGTAGCATTTGCGATTTTAGCTTTGGTAGAACTTGATCCAATGTAAATGCACTCTAATTCCTTTTCTCTAATAATAAAGGTGGTTGTAAACGGTAAAATGGAGTATAAATCAGATCAATTTCTATTAATACACAAGTAAAGTTATTAATGAAATGAAATTAACATTGATAAACTTGCAAAAGTACGTGATAACCATTGACCTAAATAGAGAAAGATCAATTTCTTATATTTTTTTGTTTTATTTGTTCGAGATGGTTTAAAGTGTTTAACTCATTGCTAAGCAAAAGTAACTAACTTCTCAAAAAAAAATCCTATTGTTGTCCGGTTTTGGTTTTAAAAATTTTGTGGCGTCCACATTTAATGTAGAGTGTCATGAGTTAATAGTCTCCATAGTTTATACAATGCTCATGTAAAAGTTCACATGCATAAATATAAGGGGGCGTTTGCTTCGCATAAGGGAAAGGAAAAAAGAATTACAAATGGAAACTAGGGAAAATGACAGAATTTCCCTTAACTTTGATATCTTTAGTTGTTTGGTTTGATTTAGTAAGAAATGAAAAAATAGACCCAATAATAAACCACCACCCTATACCACTAGTATCACCCCCAAACAACCTCTACTGGTGCCCACCTCAACAACCCCGACAACCAATGCTTCCTTTGTAGGCCACCTCACCTCGACGGCGTCGTTCCTCATCGGATCGCCTACCTACACCACACCACTTCTTATTTGAAACCCACAACCCTAACACCAGATCTGGTGTTTTAAGGGGGGTTTCGGGCCTTGGGAAAGTTTTGATGGTGGTAGAGTGGAGGTTACGAAATGGGGGAGGGTTGTGTATGATGAGTGGAGCAGGGAGAGCGTGCCGGCGATGGTGGTGTGGATGTCGCCCGCGCTGGCTTCAGTCGAGAAAGGTGGTGACGGGTGTAAGTGGGGGCGACAACGTGGAGGCAGGGTAACGAAGGACAGGTTGGCATGGTGGTCGCATGTTTGGTGGTGATAATTGATGGTGGTGGGTGGTGGCAAATGTGTTACGTGAGTTTGAAGGGGAAACAAAATTCATTCCCTGGGGGGTGAGGGGTAAGGACATAAAAGAGTGTAGGGATAAGGGAGGGAATATCATTCCCTTTGTTCACGTCAAACAAACACAAACAAAGGTAATCATTAACTCCAATTTCCTTTCCCTTTCTTTTGGACCTCCAACCAAACAGCCCCTAAACTATCTCATTTTTTTCTTAGAAATAATATAAACAAAATTTATGAGTGCAATATTAACAAAAAGAATGGCTGTTAGCACAATTTTCATGAATAATTTATCGTGGGAATAATTAAATAACAGTATTAGTTTTAGTAACATTGAGAAAATCAAATAAAGACAATAAAAACAATTGGGAGGCTTCTCTCTCTAAAATTTTAGAGAGAGAAAATCCTCTCAAATAGTAAGAAAAATCCTAGAAATAAGAAATGGGTTTATTCAACTATTTCTTCATCTCTTTTCTTATTAGAACTTCTTCTTTTATCTATTTTTCTAGAACAAAATTCTTGATCTTTACCTTCATAAAGATTTGACTTTATTTGCTCTCCATTTTAGCCTAGAAGAGCTGTATTTAGTCATAAATCTTTAGATTAAAGGTTTAAATCAAGTATCGTAAAAGAACCTTTTATTGAGATTTAGTTTTATGTATCTTTATATTAAAGAACTTTTTATCGAGATTTAGTTTTATGTATGGATTGTAGCAAAATAATGTTAACCACTGTGTTGGAAGTGTTTGATTTGCGTCATTTCTTACACCTTATGTTACTACCACTATTAAGAAAAAGGATGTGAAATTTCTTTTCTTGAAGATGTTCTCCAAACTATACCTGGGATTGTTCCTTCTCCAAAGTCTTTGATCTTTGAATTTGTTTCTTTCTGTGAGTTTTTTTCCCTTTTCCTTTTCTTTCGGGTTCTTGTTCCAGACTTTCTTCCGAGATTTTTGATGAGTCTATTTTATATATAGTTTAACTCCCTAGTTTAGCTCGGTTTATTTGATTATTATACTTTGTTTAGTATATTTATGAGCTAATTACGTGTTCTAGGTGTATTGCTTGTATTTGTTACATTTTGTAGGAATCTAAGCATTTAAAGGCTTTTTCCTAGCACATTAGCAAGCATCAAAGTTCACTAAGCTAATGGAAGCCATGGAAGAATAGTATGGAGAATGACAAGCCCAAGCATGAAGATTTGTGAAATGGGTTGATGTACAAATGAGAATTAAAAAATGAAGCTCAATTTAAGGAGTCCACAGCTCAACATATGGATGCTCTTTGGATGCTCATGGGATGCCAAGACTATGCAATTAACCGGAGAATTAAGGAGCTTAAAGGCATATCATAAGATTCCTCAAGCATTTAATTGAGTAATTAAGCAATTATTCCCGGATTAGTGGAACCCCGATCGGGGTTCCCATTCCCCGATCGGGGTTTGGGTTCTGTGAATGCATACGTTTCAAGTCTCTCTCCCTATATAAAGGAGATGAACTTCGACACTTAGGGGCACCTTTTTTATCATCTTGGACAACATTATACACTCTAAAATCACTCTTTTACATAATATCATTAGTCATTAGATTAGGTTTAGAATAGTTTAGTTTCCATTAGTTGTTACAAATAATTCCTTTAAGTATTTCAATTATATTACAAGTTCATTTGCAAGTTATTTGGTTACATTATGTTCTTCAATTCCAAGTTTTATTTCCTTTGTTGAGGTAATTCTATTTCATGTATTGTTTTGTTATTTCCTTTATCATTTCCATTATTAGTTAGTTATCATGTTTACTTTATCATTTGTTATTAGATTAGTTATCATTATGCAAGAGTAGTTACTTTGTCTACGGAATTAGGGAAGTCATGCATAAATAATATTTGCAATTGTTGAAATGAGATTTTATGATATCAAATAGTTGTTTCTACCACATGCTTGCATTGTATTGTTAGTCTTTGATTATTGATCACAATCCTTGATTAAATTCCTTAATTCTTTCTATAAGTCAAGAGGTACGGAATTGAATTAGACTAAGCATGTGTTAGTAGATACTAATATCGAGAGTTCGTTAGGACCCGATCTATGGTTGATACTAATATCGAGAGGTGGGTGTCTTTAGCCTAAACAATTATCGTTATTATCAATTTCCTAGTTTGACTTGAGCATTTACATAATTTGCATGTGTGACCCGACCTCCCTAGACTCTTCCTTTATTAGTATTGTTGTTTCATAAACCCAACCAAAACAATCGATAACCGACTTTGATAGAATTCACCCCATAACAACTTGTATAACAACTCCCGTCTCCTTGTGTTCGACCCCTAATACTACATTCATTTGTGTCTAGGGTATTTATCTTTGATTAGGTGTGCGATAACTTATCAATTTTTCTACCCTTTTTTTCTTGATTCTCCTGGTAACTCGAAAGTCTTCGAATTTCTTTTACCGCTTTCATCCGCGAGGATGTTATAAGTTAATTTCGATTAACCTAGTTTTCTTTCCATATAAAAAAAATAATAATAAAAACAACCAAAAGACAATACAAGAGTATTTTGATTAGGGTACTATTGTGCTCCCTTTGATTATTAGTAATTGTCCATTTGATTAAAATAGTTTTTACAAATCTTAAAAGTAGAGCAATTCCAAAGAACAAGAGGTAGCAATTAGATACTTTCACCGTTCTGGTCATTTGCTTATCTATTACTTTAATGAGTGTTTTATTAAAGTGTTTACCTTTATATATTGGAAATATAATTTTAATGAGTAATTTGATCATTTATATAGTCATATATATCATTGTAAACTTGTTATCAAATAAAAACAATTATAAATGGTCGCCTCCTCATTCTTTAATTTTTGTGTCAAACGTAAAGGTAAACAAATAACGGACACAGAAAGTTTGTCATGACATCATATTATATAACATTACTTTAGGTTTTTGTTGAATCATATATGTTGATGATGACACGTCCTTAATGATTCATTGCCTCTTATTCTTCATGAATGAAATGTGCATGGTAAGACATGATGACTACAGTTTTCAAAGGCAGGAAAAAGAGTTGGAAGATCAATGAAGATTTTGAGCACAACACGTTAAGATTGTTTAGAACAGCTTCAAAGACTATTTAAATCAGGTCGGTACATTGCTGTCAAACGCTAAGGGGTCGTTTAGTTTAATAAGTCGGAATGGATTGGAATGAAGTTTCATAGTATGAGAGTATGAGGTTCTAAATCCATAATTGGTTATTTTTGTTTGGTTCACCATAAGTTATTAAAGGGTGGAATGGAGTTTGAATCCAAGGGAGCATGGTGGGTATGGGATTCCAAGGGGTTGGGGTGGAGTTAGAATCCATTAGGTATTTAACTCCATTCCAAATCAGCCCAACCAAACAATGGAATGGATCAAATTCATTCCAAAGTAGTCAACCAAACACTCCCTAAATACTTTTCCAAGTCCTTTCGTGGGATTTGAAAAAATATATCCTAACTAATTCTTTCCAGAATGAAAACATTGTGTTAAGTTAATATTTTTTTCCATTTGGAAAACTTATTTTGAAAAATAAATCAAATTATTAGAAGATTATCGTCAGTCAAGATATGTAAAAGATATTTTGGAAATTTTTTTATTATCTTTTAAATATTATTTACCTTTTGTATCTTGTCAGATTCTCTTAACTACTTTATTGATATTTATACTCTAAATTCAGAATAGATTAAGGATTAACACGGATTGTGCTAAAACTTTTTTCCTGGTAAAAATGAATTAAGCTTTGCTTTTGAAAAGATCTTTTGACTTCGTTTAGACTTCGAAATTTGATTCTACGCGAAAATATAGTGGAAATTGATCTACTTTAGTGTTGGCCAAGCTGAGCCTTATTAGGCTTTTACTTAGATTATAATCTTGAGACTACCAATCTCTCTTCATCCCTTTCATCAAAATTCAGCAACGTTCTCCACCTCAAAACCTTCATTAAACTCATCTCTTTGAAAGCTTAAAACTTTCATAACTCATGGAATTCTCCACCAAATTACTTGATTCTTGCGCCAATGTTTCTCTCTTCTCGTTCTCTTTCCTTCTAAGTAAGAAATTTATATACTTCGCTAATATTTCAAAAATCTCATCTTTCTCTAAGATTGAAATTTCTCACAATTATAGTTTTTTCTTGTTTATGAGGAGACCTTGAGGATCCAGAGAAGGACTACTACCTTATTGAAAAGAATTTGGAAGATTAAAAGTGCTATCAAGGTATTTCTTAATTATTTGCCTTAGAATAGACTCACGTGGGAAAGATGGATTCTTTATATGTGTTATTGTCTTATAAACATGATGGTTATATGCTAAATGGAGTGTATATGGCTAATATGTTGCTGGGTGTCTTGTTGTGAAATTATGTTGGTTAATCTATTGAGTTTGTATTCGACTATATTTTTATTGTCGTCAACACAAGTTTGTTTATCACCCGTGATGCTTGCCTTTATTATGTTGTGATTCACATGTTGGGTTTTGATGTTGTTTGAGACGGATTTGAGTTGGAGTCGTATTTGTGCCAAGAGCCGTGTGTTGTTGTTGCGTGTAACTTGATGTACGTCTCTCACTCGGTCGATTAGAGGGGCTACTCGATCGAGTGCACATGGGTACTCGACCCCATTCTTGAGAATACTCGACCAAGTACTTATACTTCTCGATCTGTTAGTGCAAATCGACCAAGTCCTATGGTTACTAGACCGAGTGCACCTGCGACCCAGTCTAATGTCTCATTCTACTCGACCAAGTAGGCTCCCTACTCGATCGAGTAAGATCACTCGACCAAGTGTGCTTGGATACTTGACCGAGTGTGCTTGATGGACAAGACCCTGCCCAAGTTTACTTGACCGAGTACCTATGTACTTGATCGAGTAAGTGCCCACTCGACCGAGTACCTTATTAATTACTCGACCAAGTACCTAAGAGTAGTAGCTCGTTGTTGTTTATCTTTTGATTAATACTACGTATGATGCCTTGTCTGATGTATGTCATCAGAGACCCTACTTTATACCCCATACTTATGTTGTTGACGATTCTTGGATTTTTTCTTCATGCATATTGGTCTTTACCTTAGTAGACGGTTGAGTCGTGATTATTGGATGTTGAACTCTCATTTTCTGTTTGTACCCTTATAGTTGTTGGACTTAAGGTCGAAGCGATGAGGGTACATTCTCGTATGCTTGTGGCATATGGTAGTATGTGTATGTGTGTGACGATGAGGCGAAGGCTTAGCGTTGATCGACCCGTTCGTCTAATGTTGCACATGTGCGAGATGATGTCATTATGCATTGTGTACTAGCTGGACCTTCATTTTCCTTTATTTGGACCTTTAGTTACGCTATCTGTGCCATGTTCCAGAATTGAGGATGCGTTTCCGCCCTTCTTTGGACCTTTGGTTACGGTATGTGGGCCATGTTTCCAGCTTGGGGTTATTCGACCTTTTATGGCATGTATCGACTGGTCGGATGCGATATGTTCATCGCTTGTCTAATCGGACTTCGTTCATCTTGATAGACAGCTTAGCGGGAGGATTGAGTCTTGAGTATGCAAAACGTTCATCGCACACGGTCCCGGAAAAATTTTCTATATTGTTTGGTGATATCCTTGGTTATGACTTCTGTAGGGATGCCATTGGAGCGGGACGATGGTGGATATAGGTCCTTCGTACACGTACCCATCAAGCAATTTTCATACGCATATCCGCCCCACCACCCGTAGCAGGTACAAGTATTCATACCCGTACCCGCCCCGCCAAGTAAAAATCTAGACATGTACCGCCCTATTACCCACCAACTACTTTTGTTATAACTTACGTCGATACGTTTTTTAATAAAATATTGTTTAATCAATATGAATTTCCGCAAATTTTCATTTTTATATTTCTAGTTTAAAATTTTTATTAATAAATAATAAAGAGCATTATAAAAAGCCATAATAATATGTATATGTTTTGAATACTTGGTGGGGAGGCGGGTATTAGATGAGTATAACATAAAATCCACCCTGCACCACGACCTGCTAAGGCTCTACCCGGTGCGGGGTGGTATGCGCTTATACCCTCGATGATTTCTCTAGAGCCCTTGTGTATCTATTTTTTGGTTGTCCCATGGTATCGTCTTCTCCCTGTCTAAATCTCTTCGGTCCTATGGATGCTAATGGTGAGATGCAAGTATTCTTGTATATATACGATTGCCAAGGTGTTCGTGTCTAGTCGTGAGATCTATCATTGTTATGTCTCTAGTAGTCGTCACATGTTCATGTTATTCTTAATATCTCTCATTTGATTCATGATGTTATATTTATGTTGTATGATGTATTCTTACATACTCTATTTGCCTTTGTTTTCTTGTAATGTGGTTGGGAGAACCCCGATTTACTCCGCACTGAATGTGACATTCATTATCTCATAAATGAACAAGTTGAGGTTGGTGCTTATTTGGGTGAGACTAGTGTGAGCTAGCGGGGGTCGACATCTTCGACGATTACCTTGTTGCTTAGACTCTCTTTTGGACTTATTGTCGTTTTGAGGGACTTTGTTCCCTTTGTAGCTACTTTCTACTATGTCGTTTACACTGTTTGGTGACTCCGCATATTTCTTTAATCAAATGTTTTTAAAACTCGCTATTTTTTCGGTCCATCTTTTACGATACTACGGGTCAATCAAAGTTGTTAAACATGCTGCTAAGATGGTAAATAATTTGAACTTATTTAAGTATTTCAAGTTGATAAATTACTTTGTTAGTATAATGTTAGTATTTGTAATTTGAAGTTAATGTTTGATTTGGTTTTATAAAAGGCAAAAGAGAAGGGGGGTATAGCCCCTAATGCAGTGGAGCTATTTCTTGATAGCCATAGGAAAATGGTTAATGGTGAGGAGCAATGGAGTCATCCAACTGCCAGAGCGAGATATGTAAGTATTACTACATTCGAAATTTCATTTTTACATTTGTGTTAGGACTTCCGATAGACGCTAACAGCTTTCTAAGGATGATAGATGAGCTATTTACAACTTTCTTTTTTGACAATGTAGCAAAATTTTCTAAGGATGATAGCTGAGCTTACGGAGCAAGGAATTCCGATAAACGCTAACAAGGTTTGGTTCGATTCGGTGGATGGATACAAGAAGGGTCAAGTCTTTGGGTTAGAAACCGCCGCCTCACTATATTACACTCCCCCGGCGTCATCATTGTCGACAGGTAGTTATTCTGCCTCCCAACAATATATCCCCGGTGTTCTAAGTCAAACAATGGAAACGCGTGAGAAGGAAGCCAAAGAGTTTAGGAATTATAGAGAGGAGGTGCAACAAAGGGAAGAAGAAGCTCGCAAGAGGGAAGAACTTTACATGAAAAATCAAGAAGATCTAAGGCAACAAACCACGGCAAGTCAAGCCGCTAGTACGCGTGAACGAGAAGATACAAGGCGCCAAATTAAGGCCTTAACTAAACTATTTGAATCTCAAACCCAATACTGATGCAACAATAACACATGGGATTTCCCTTATAACCCAAATAACGATAACTCCGGTGGAGGCGGAAATGGTTTTCAAGTGTAAACTACGGTAGTTGGTTGTATAAGACATGGTTACTTGTTATGTAAACTTTAGTGTGAATTATGTGGGAAATAACAGTTTACATCCCCTTAAAATTTAGGATTATAACAAAATTATATAATATGAATGCAAGTCATAAATATGAAAACGATATAAAATAAAGAGAAAACGAATTGAACCTTTGGTCCTAGCAAAATTCGGCCTAAGAAAAAATATCAACACAGATATCCTCCTAATCGTAACACCCAAGACTGATTGAGATATGCCCTTGTAATTGCTAGAAAAAGAATTAAAAGTTACAGTTAACTTTTTATTGTTTTGTGTTTTGTGTGATGGAGGCACAAGTTGAGAGAGTAGAAAAATTAGGTTAGAAATCTTTTTTTTTCTTGCTCTTGTTCTCACGGCACAAGTAAGTCAAATAAGGGATTATTTTTCTCTTATTTAGTTACCTCTTTTGACCGAAATACTTAGAGTGTATCTGGACTCTTTTTCGGTTATATTAGCTTCCATTTAATATAATGTTATACATATTATATTTGTCTAATATGTTGTCATACATTAATAAGGTCCATTACAACATTTTGCAGTGGATATATTAACATAACAATTATTATGACAATCGTATAATATATACTTTAATTATAAATATCGGTATATTTATAATCCTGCTAATTAAATATAACGATTTATGTTTAATTACGAATTAACATTTTAATTCGTTTAAGCTCACATTATATACTACAACTAAATATAACATTTTATATTTAATTACGAATTACAGTTAATTCGTCTTAGCTAACATTATTTAATCGTTATTAAATAATTATATCATCATCACATTTGACTAACCTTTTAGTCAAAAACACTGACTAACCTTTTAGTCAATTTAATAAGGTATCAATATGATTATTTTCTCAAATAATCACATCTCTCAATCACATCCTTTAGGTGTGACTTTTAGGGACCAGTTGATCACCGCCATCTATATGACAATAACGTCAAACTTATCTAGCAAGCCAACCGTTATTGATAAACGTTAATCAACTGATTACAATACAAAGTATACCCTGTGAACCTACAGAGATTTATTTATGTTATTGCACTAACTGTGGAGGACACTGGCTCGAACAATCTCCCACTTGTCCGTACAAGTGTATGTGCGATAACCGATTCTCATATCCATAATAAATTTCTCCCACTCAATGTAAACCAATTTGCAAAGTCCGTATTCACAAAGGTTGTAGTTTACAAGCGATCAGTATCAAGAGTGGTTTCCCCGACTAGAGAGTAACTTTACTGATAAACGAATCTTCATTCGAGCATGGTCATGCATTTCAGTTACAGCTCCTCGAGTGGCCCTGAGAAATATCATATCCTGATAAAGGTGGGATATTTTCTTCAACTCGAATCTTGCAGATACAAGCGCAGTATGAAATGACCCAGTGAAAATCTACTTAGCCTCCTGTTACGGTCGACCATGAGAAAGAAACCAAAGTCACCCAAAAACTGCCTTTATCTCAAGAGACAGTCGATAGTCAAAAGAATCGACTCTAGGAACACTATGGATGTCCTATCCACGACCCGGCACCTAATGTTCCGAAACATTTAGGACTCCATAACGTCGTCACAAAATGTCCTGCGCAGTATCATTATAACTTGCATCTGTGATCGATCAGTCAACAGTTTGACTTATGGCTCGTTGAACCCACCATCAATCGACGTCACAAAATAATTGCCAGAGTTATCAACTCATGTAGGCAATTACGGACCCAAAACAAATATAATGTAATTCAGTTCACTTTGTGGTGTTCAATGTTGTCAGTACAACCCACATGAAAAACAAAATATAAAACAAAAACGATGATTTCATTAATAGTTTTATGAAAAAGATACAGGTGTCTAATCCATACAAAACAACTAATACAACTCAAGAACACGCTTAATTCCCATGGAAATAACGTGCCCTTCATGCTTATCATATCTTAACGGTTTAGTGAAAGGATCTGCAACGTTATCATCCGTAGCAATCTTGTCTATCACTATCTCCCTTTGCTCCACGTAATCTCGGATCATGTGAGCCTTCCGTTGTACATGCCTAGACTTTTTGCTGGACTTAGGCTCCTTAGCTTGGAAGATGGCACCACTATTATCACAATAGATGGTGATCGGGTCATCCGAACTAGGAACTACGGTTAGTCCTTGTAAGAATTGACGCATCCATATAGCTTCCTTCGCAGCATCTGAAGCAGCATAGTACTCGGACTCATTCGTAGAATCTGCTATAACACTTTGTTTGGAGCTCTTCTAGCTGACCGCAGCGCCATTAAGAGTAAAAACGAATCCAGACTGAGATTTCGAGTCATCTCGATCCGTTTGGAAGCTAGCATCTGCGTAACCGATTGCGCATAGCTCAATGTCGCCTCCATAAGTCAATACCCAATCCTTAGTCCTCCGTAGGTACTTAAGGATATTCTTAACAGCCATCCAGTGTGTTTCACCTGGGTTGCCTTGGTATCGACTCGTCATACTCAATGCATATGCCACGTCTGGATGTGTGCATATCATGGCATACATGATCGATCCTATAGCTGATGCATAAGGAACCCGACTCATGGCGCTCGAACCTCTTCCGATGTCTTTGTGCCTGAGCTTACTCAAATGCATCCCAGAGACCATTGGAAGTTTCCCCTTCTTGGAGTTGGTCATGCTGAACCTCTCAAGAATCTTATCTATATAAGACTCCTGACTGAGGGATAACATCCGTCGTGATCTATCTCTGTAGATACGGATCCCCAAAATTCTTTGTGCTTCACCCAGATCTTTCATCTGGAAATGGTTCTTTACCCAAACTTTTACCGAAGTTAAGAGAGGTATGTCATTCCCAATCAAGAGTATGTCATCAACATACAATATTAGGAAGACAATCTTGCTCCCACTCGACTTGATTAATTAAGCATGGTTCCTCGACCGAGTCGAGTAAAATCCATGTCTCTTTTATCACATGGTCAAACGATGATCCAACTCCGAGAAGCTTGCTTAAGGTCTCATAGATGGAACGCTTAAGCTTGCAAACTTCTTAGAAGGATGTTTGGATCGATGAAACCTTCTGGTTGTACCATGTAACAACTCTCCTCCAAATAACCGTTTAAGACGGCGGTTTTTCACATCCATTTTGGCCAATTTCATAGTCATGAAAAGCGGCAAGTCGCTAAAGATTATCCGAAGTGAACGCAGCATGACTATACGGGTTTCAAAGATATCACATAATGCAATCCTTGCACTTGAGTGAAACCCTTTGCCACTAGTCCTGCCTTGTATGTATCTGGTTGTCCTTCTACAGAATGCTTTATTTTATAAAGCCATTTGCACTGAAGAGGCCGAACCTTATCAGGTAAGTCAACCAGATCCCATACATCATTCTCATACATAGAGTCCATCTCGTATTGCATGACTTCAAGCCATAGCTGTAGAGTCGTAAACAGGTCATGGGCACCTTTATAGGATAGCGGGTTTCGTTACTGCTCTCTAGAAGTCAAACGTCATCTCTCCCCTCCTCTTCTCCCATTCTTCCCCATTCTCCTCGACCATACCAATGTATCTGTCTGGAGGCATGGAGACTCTACCCGACCTCCTGGGTTCCTCAGGAATATTTACCGCAGCCGATGATGAAGGAACAGTTTCCTCCATTGGTTGCTCGGTTGTTGGCTCTTGAACCTCCGACAGATCGAAGGTGCTATCACTCGTCTTGTTCTCGAGAAATTCTTTCTCTAGAAACTTCGCACTAGCCGCAACAAAAACACGTTGTTCGGTAGGCGAATAAAAGTAATGACCAAACATTCCTTTTGGATAACCAATAAAGTATGGCTTGACCGATCGTGGGCCGAGCTTATCGTCAGGTCTCCATTTGACATAAGCCTCGCAGCCCCAAACCCGAATAAAGGACAAGTTAGGGACCGTTCCCTTCCATAATTCATATGGAGTCTTGTCTACAGCTTTAGACGGACTTCGGTTAAGTATTAGAGCAGCAGACAATATAGCATATCCCCATAATGAGTCAGGCACAACCGTGTGACTCATCATGGATCGAACCATATCAAGCAATGTTCGATTTCTCCGTTCGGACACACCATTCAATTGTGGTGTTCCAGGTGGAGTGAACTGTAGTACTACACCACAGTCTTTAAGGTGTTGATCAAACTCATTCGAAAGATATTCGCCACCACGATCTGAACGTAGTGCTTTAATCTTTCTATCCAGCTGGTTTTCAACCTGATTCTGGAATTCCTTGAACTTGTCAAAGGACTCACTTTTATGCTTCATTAAGTAGACATAACCATATCTACTCAAATCGTCCTTGAAAGTGATAAAATATCTATAGCCATCTCTAGCGTTGATTGACATAGGTCCACACACATCAGTATGTATGAGTCCTAATAGGTCAGCAGCGCGCATTCCAACACCTTTGAAGGAAATTCGAGTCCTTTTGCCTATGAGACATGATTCACACGTGCCAAAAGATTCATAGTCAAATGGGGAGATAGTCCCATTATCAATGAGCTTTTTCACGCGTTTTTCATTTATGTGTCCCATATGGCAATGCCATAGATAGGTTTGATCTTTGTCACCAACCTTTGCTTCCTTATTACTCACATGCATTATCTCTGTGGTTTGATCTAAAACATATATTCCATTTATGGAAACAGCTTTACCATAAATCATATCGTTCAAAGAGAAAATACAGCTATTATCCTTTATTACAAACGAAAATCCGTCCTTATCAAGTACGGAAACTGAAATAATGTTCTTAGATAAACTGGGTACATAGTAACAGTTATTCAGAAATAACTCAAAACCACTAGGGAGTTGGATTACTTATGTTCCCACTGAAACGGCAGCAACTCTAGCTCCATTCCCCACCCGCAAGTCCACATCACCCTTTGCGAGAGTTGTGATGCTTCTTAGGCCCTGCAAATGATTTCACAGATGAGAACCACAACCAGTATCTAGTACCCAAGTTCCGAAACTTGCATGGTTAATCTCAATCATATGAATAAAAGATGACGTACCAACAGGAATGACGCCGCCTGATTTTACGTCTTCAGCATACACGGGGCAGTTCCGCCTCCAATGCCCAATCTTGTGGCAATGGTGGCACTCCACGTATTCTTTGCTCTTTGTCTTGCCTTGTGAGCTACCGCTAGTCTCACCAGGCCCACTCTTGACCTTTCCTGGCTTTTTGAACTTTGGCTTCCCTACAGCTAGGTCAGCTTGAGCCTTGCCCTTACCCCTACCCTTTTTGTTAATCATGAGAACGTCCTGTTTCACGCTCCCACTCAATTTCAGATCACTCTCGGTCTGTACGAGAAGTGAGTGGAGCTGATGAAGACTTTTCTTCATATCATTCATATAGTAATTTGCCCTGAAAAGGGCAAAAACATCATGAAGTGAATGGAGCACACGATCAATAATGATCTTCTCATCGATTTTACAACCAAGAGCCTCCAGCTTCTCGACATTCTCGATCATAGCAAGAATGTGTGGGCTAACCGCTTGGCCCTTCTGGAGTTTCGCTTCAAAGAAGCGATAGGTATACTCATAGCTAACGATCCTCGGAGCTTTCGAGAACTCGTTAGAGAGAGTGGTGAAAATCTTGTTTGCACCCTGGGCTATGAATCGCCTCTGCAAATTGGATTCCATTGAAAAGATGAGTACGTTCTTTATCGCACCCGCCTCCATTACGAAATCACTATAACCAAATGATTCATTGGCTCCTGCGTTGGGGCCTGGGTTAGTCGGTAGTGGCTCAGTCAAGTACTTGAGCTTTCCGTCAGCAATGGCAGCATTCCGTAATGCCGCCTCCCAGTCCGCAAAGTTTGACCCATCATTCTTCAGTCGCGTGGACTGATTCATGTTGTCCATAAAGATCTTTAGCCAGGACTCGCGAGCGAGTGTAGCACTTGGCATTGGGTCGTCTGTACGTCTAGCCATTTGTTATTTTAACAGTTATATCTTTATATAACGTATTCAAGAAACTGTGAAAAGAAGAAAAAATTATGATAAGTTTCATCGTTTTAAAATTAAGTCTTAATGCAAAAACTGTTTAATGCGTCGACTCATGCATTTATACAATTGACCTCCCTCAAGAATTATATAACTGATCCCAAGACTCAATTTCTGTAAATTGATAAGCCAACCTTTTGGCTAATTCTACCTTTAGAATTCTCGGTCGATAAATTTCTGTAAATTCTATCTTATAGTCCATTAGAATCCCGAGATATTACTCGTACTATAATGTTGAGATAAAATAGGTCAACACTCACTACTTACCCAACGTAGAAGGGGTCATATTATGACTTCCGACGAAGAAGGGGTTCATAGTAGTTTTCCCTATAAAGACTAATCTCAATTTTCATTTTAGAGGAAGATCCCATCATCTTAAATTTAATTCATTTTAAGTGAACGTGAATGATTTAGACTAAGGTGATGGCCTTATGAACGAGTGACATCTGTATGTATAAGATGAAAATTCAAACTATATGAAACATTTTTCATGCATTTTAGGTGGTTTGGTTTAGGCGGAATATGATGCAGTTATTTTAACATGTGAATGAAAAACCAAAAAAAACGGAAAAATACGTAAACTATTACAACGGTCCTAGTGTGGCCTATCTACCAAAATGAACAATAAATCCAAGTTTGGAATCCATCATATGGACCCGAGAAGCTTGACTCTGTCTCATCTTGGTCCATGCAGCGGGAGTGAGCATCCGATCTCCGTCTCTAGTCTTCTTAAAATTACATTTAAAAATTACAAAATAAACCTATTTACATTCTAATTCCAAAACATAATTAAAAGAAAAATAAAAGGAGATTCGAGATCTCAAAATTACAACCAAACCATGTTTTCATCATTACGAAAACATGATTAACTAAAGCCACACTAGGTATTACATTTTTCAACCAATTGCAAAAATACGTAAAATAAACCATTCATTCATTCATTCAACAAAAATGCATCAACTATATAAATTAATACTACAAAACATAATTCATTAATTATGTTGATTAATTATCCAAACCACCATTCAAAACCGATCAAAATTATTTGACAATTCCTTAATTGCCCACAACAATTTTAATCTTCCATAATCCATTTTATTTTAAACCTTTTTAAAATAATCGGGTATCATTATTGTGAACCTTTTCACAATAACAAACAAACAAACATTATCTTTATAATGTCAAAAAAAAAAACAAACAAAATTTTTTTTTTTTTTATACTGATCACTGTTCATCGTGAACAGTACCAGTAAAAAAAATTTTTTTTTTTTATTTGATTTCTCACGGTTTAATCTAAAACCGAAAACAAAAACATAAAAAAAAAATTAACACCAAAAACCTGCTGCACGGAAAAAAACAGAATTTTTTTTTTTTTTTTTTATAATGAACAGTAGCAGCAGTTAAAACGGACTGCACAAAAAAAACCCGATGTTGCCTATATCGCTAGATCGGTACAAAATTCAATATCTAATCGTTATTAAATATTGATTCAAACTAGATTATTCAATTTAACCTTTTAAAATGAACATCTAAATCATGATTAAATCGATTATCGTTATATTCATTTAATCACAATCGCTTTGAACATCATTAAAATTGAATCATTATTCAAAAATCATCAATTTAAAACAATGAATCCGAAAATAATAGCAACAACAAAAACAAAACAATTCCATCTTATTTTAATTTAATCCTCATCAAATTAAAACAACCACAAATTTATTATATTGAATTTTAACCTATTAAAATAACAATATCAATAAATCAACAATGGAAAAAAAACAAAACCCTAAAAAAATTGGATTCCACGGCCCAAAAAAATTCCAGCCGTGAAATTTTTTTTTTTTCGGTTTTAACAAATTTTTTTTTTTTCTCAAATTTATATTTCATAAAAATGAAAAACATATTATATAATTTTGTAGCCAAATGCTCTGATACCACTAGTGGGAAATAACAGTTTACATCCCCTTAAAATTTAGGATTATAACAAAATTATATAATATGAATGCAAGTCATAAATATGAAAACGATATAAAATAAAGAGAAAACGAATTGAACCTTTGGTCCTAGCAAAATTCGGCCTAAGAACAGATATCAACACAGATATCCTCCTAATCGTAACACCCAAGACTGATTGAGATATGCCCTTGTAATTGCTAGAAAAAGAATTAAAAGTTACCGTTAACTTTTTATTGTTTTGTGTTTTGTGTGATGGAGGCACAAATTGAGAGAGTAGAAAATTAGGTTAGAATTTCTCTTTCCTTCTCTCTTGTTTTCACGGCACAACTAAGAAAATAAGGCATTATTTTTCTCTTATTTAGTTACCACTTTTGACCGAAATACTTAGAGTGTATCTGGACTCTTTTTCCGTTATATTAGCTTCCATTTAATATAATGTTATACATATTATATTTGTCTAATATGTAGTCATACATTAATAAGGTCCATTACAACATTTTGCAGTAGATATATTAATATAACAATTATTATGACAATCGTATAATATATACTTTAATTATAAATATCGGTATATTTATAATCCTGCTAATTAAATATAACGGTTTATGTTTAATTACGAATTAACATTTTAATTCGTTTAAGCTCACATTATATACTACAACTAAATATAACATTTTATATTTACTTACAATTACAGTTAATTCGTCTTAGCTAACATTATTTAATCGTTATTAAATAATTATATCATCATCACATTTGACTAACCTTTTAGTCAAAAACACTGACTAACCTTTTAGTCAATTTAATAAGGCATCAATATGATTATTTTCTCAAATAATCACATCTCTCAATTACATCCTTTAGGTGTGACTTTTAGGGACCAGTTGATCACCGCCATCTATATGACAATAACGTCAAACTTATCTAGCAAGCCAACCGTTATTGATAAACGTTAATCAACTGATTACAATACAAAGTATACCCTGTGAACCTACAGAGATTTATTTATGTTATTGCACTAACTGTGGAGGACACTGGCTCCAACAAATTATGGTTGTGTAAGACATGTTGGTAGTTGGTTGTCTTGGCTCTAAGATTAAATTGAAAATTTCTAATTTGAAAGACGGTTTCTGGTTCCAAAAAATTGTGTCCGAATGCATTTGTATATATTTTGAAATATTTGCAGGAAATATAGCAAATGGGGGAGCAATATATGCAAAAATTAACCAAATCGTGCACATTTGATACCGACCGACGCCCAACAATTACCGACCGACCCATAATAAATACCGACCAACAGCCGTCTAAAAACCCCCTGTAAATTATAATGTCTAAAGTGGCATCGACCGAAAAAAACCCCATACCGACCGACCGTCGGTCGTTAATTACCGACCGATTGGTTATTCATATTGACCAAGTCAATATGTTTTGGCACCGACGAACATGTTATCTATCGACTGATATGTCGGTCGGTATCATTCCGACCGCTTTAGCATCGGTCGGTAAAATGTAATTACCGACCGTAATTACCGACCGAATTTATTCAGACGCTACAGATGAAATAACGGTCGGTAAGGGGTATTACCGACCGATTTTTACTGCAAGCGACCGCTAGTTACGGTCGGTATTGGACCTGATTCTTTTAGTGAGAGAGATGGTGGACGTAGACCTTTAGAGTGTATGTCGAACCACTTAAAAAATCGTGTGCCATTGTTCTTTTGTTTTATTTTTGTTTTGTTCATTCATTACACTTTATATTCCGTGTGTACTGATTTCTAGTTTGCAGCAATGCTTTCAATCGCGTAAAGTTTTAAAAGTTACTTAATCCACCCCCTCCCCTTTTGAGTACAAGCTCCATAAACTCAACAATTTTGAGTCCAGAAGTCTGATTCCGAAAAACAAATGGACAAAACAAATCATGGTTGTTGTCATATGTCAATGTTATTGTAAAACTTATTGTATGGATGCCCATAAGTCACAAGTATTAAGAATGTCTTTAAATGTAGGATGTTTCTAGACTTGCCCTTTTACTTTCCGAGCACATAACTCCCATTTATCTTCATGTATATATACCCCTTTATGTTAATGAGAAATACACATCTTTCCACCATCTCTTACTTACTTCTTTATATTTTATAATTCGTTATCAACACGATCTATCCACTATTGCTAATGGCTTGATTATAGAAGAATTATTGGGTTTTATTTTCTTATATTCGATTCTCTTTACAAATCCTACGATTTTAATCTGTAAGTCACTCTACGTACTTTCGTATTAGTTTTGTGACCATTAAGTAATTTCTTTCAAATCAAATGTGAATATTGCATAATAATATATTACTCTTATTATATGAGAATATTGTTATAATTAGTCTGTATTGATGCTAATCAAACTGAAATTTAGCAATATGTATATTACTTCACTATGTCCTAATTTGAACAACTAATTAAATATACTATGATTATGAATTATTATTCTATCCTAAGTCATTTTTTTTGCATTCATATGTAAACTTGTGATTTGCAGTTGTTATAACTTATTGTTTGCTAATTCGTATCATTATGACTCAATTGATTACGTAGGTAATTTATTCGATCATATAATATGGAGTTTTTAGTGTCTTATTTTTGTGACTATTAAGCATCATCCTTCTTTCGTTATTACCTATTTTTTTACTTTTAATCATGTGCTTTGATAAGATAACATCACTTCATTTGGATTCACACCTCTGCATATTATGCTACTATTAAAAGTCAAAACTTTGTCGTCAAAATTTAGTCTTTACATGTGTTTTATTTTAACTATTGTAACAAAATCAGGCATTATTTGTGTTCTTGTAATAAGTGAAACTATATTTGATACTTTAGACAATTGTCGTAAATCCATGATTGTGTTTTTGTTCATTATAAATTAGTTTATAGCATCGTAACTTTATAGTTCGCGCGTGACATTTGTTCTAAGAGTCTTAGGATCTATTGTACTTATAAAAGTCTATTTTAACAATTCGTTATATACATAAATGTTTTGTATATTTTTATTGTGGAGTAACATGTCTTAAATTATACATATTGTGGTATTTCATGTCATATTCTTAAGCATCGATTTTTATTGGCCATAATCATAACCCAACTATATTATACGGTACGAGTTCATATGTATTGTCTATGCGTGTTGGCTCTTGACGTATCAATGATGTTCGTTATATTATTTTCTCAGTTATAATTTCAAGCTTAATTATTTGATGAAGGTGAAAGTAATATCTGTTAATGATTTAAAATACTTTCTAATGCTACTCTCCCATATCCGTGATGTTGTTTGCACTGTTACCTTTAATATGGTGGTTTGTTGTAATATAGTGGTTATTCCACATGTCATATACATTATCTTTTTATTTTTCCGCAACTCAGTATAGTAATTAAGTAAATAGGATAACGGAATACTATTTGTTGGTATTTTAATTACTCTGTGGTAAGTTAGATTAGCTGTAACACCCGCAAATGTACCATATTTTTATAGTAAAAATATTTTACGGATACTTTTCAGCGAAATTTAGTTTTAGTTTAGAATTAAATTTCCCGTGTCGAATTTAGAATTTCCGAGTTCGTATTTAGATTTTTCGCGAGATTTCAAGTGAATCACGTCTTAAGATGTCTTTGACTTTTCTTGACTTTTTCCACTTACTCCTCTCATACTCCCTCATAAACCCTAACTTCCTCACAACTCAAAAACTCTTTCTTCCTCACTAAGAAAACCCCAAAACTTAGCTTCCATTTTGATCCGTCTTAGAATCGTCATAACTCTTTCGTTTCTCGCTCAAATTCACGTAAGTTCGTCTCATTCTTTCCCTCTCATCTTCCTCTATCCGTATTGTAAATAAAATTACCGTCTTTCTCGCTTTTCAAATTATCCGTCTTTCTCAAGGTGAATTATATTCATCTTTTATTAACTATTTGTAGGTGGTGACCTCCAAGATCCCGACAAAGACTACTTCTTGATTGAATAGGACCTTGACGCGGAGTGAAGACGCAATAAGGTAACGGTGAAGGGTTACTCGATATCATTTACGTGTTTTACGTGTTTTCTATGTTAGGAATCGTATTTAGAATATGATTGGTAAGCTTAGAAATTGTGTTGATGATGATACTTTTTGTTTGTTGAGAATTCATATGAGAATTGATGAATTATGATAATAGTTGATGATGGTTAATTGTTGGAGTAGGTCTTGCTTAAGACGGGTCGGATCTTGCAACGGGTATTTTGTGAGAGGAAATGGGTAGAGGGGACAAGGTGGGCACCCCCCATGTGCTCTCCACTTACCCTTGATGGGTATTTTGTGAGAGAATATGGTATCCGTCTTAAGCTTAAGACGGATACCTCCGTCTTAAATAAGAATTTGTGTAATTGTTGATCCTTAGTGAAATTGGTGATTTTCGAGTGATGTTGACCCCAGTCGGCCGACCGGCAGCCGGTCAGCTGACCGGCTGGGGCAGTGGCTGTATAATTTTGTATGTTACGTAATGTTTGATGCATGAAATAGATCTCAGCCGGCCGACCGGCAGCCGGTCAGCCGACCGGCAGCCGGTCAGCCGACCGGCTGAGACACCCCTACTTTTCCTTGGTTTTTCTCATATGCCTTTGGTCCCAGCCGGGTAGCCGGCAGCCGGTCCACCTGACCGGCTGGGACACACTGATCTTTCACTTGGTTTTTCGTATGACACATGAGGCCAGCCGGGCGGCCGGCAGCCGGTCCATCTGACCGGCTGGCGCCTGCTGGAAGTCCTTGTAAAATTTTGTTTACGTTTTCATTTATAATATTTCCGATGGTTCATTTATCGTATAAATTTACAGAATGACTTAAATTATTAATGTTTTGAATATATGATATTTCATTCGCTTGTATCGCATGTTTTGTGACGGTTTTCGGTATGTCCCACTTTGAGTCGGTTTTTACAAATGTTACGGTTTGAGCACTATTTTGTTACGTGCTTTGTACTCTCATTCCCTTGGCTATCTCCACGTTCGTAAGGCTGGAATGTCGGAACGAGGATGTATCCTTACTGCTTAATTGAATGTGTTAGTGGGCATACGACGACTTTGTTGGGAGGCGAACGCTTTGCGTTGATCGACCCGGCCGTCAAATGTTGTGTACTTGTGAGGTGGTGTTATTTGCATGTAGCGTACCGCTTGTTATGAGACTTGTGCTCTTTTCTGCCTCTTTCGTGAATTATCGACCGAATTTGGAGTACTCGGCGTCAATGATTGACCGAGTCTTGGATGCGAAATGTCATCGCATGTCAAACCGGAAAATGTGATTTCGGGATTCTGGCCAGATTTAGACTAGGACCGTATTATTATCGTCGTTCTACCGGGAGGAAATTAGTCCACATATACGAAATGAATTGAATCGTGTATGCGTTCAGGGAAATGCTTATCTCAATCTTATCAAACTTATACCGCTAACGGTGAGATGTAAGCCCTAGTGAGCGTATTCGGTTGCCTAAGAGTGTCTTCCCCGAGTCTTTGTATAACATGATGGATTCGGATTTGTACTCCATATGTTCTTATCATTTTATATTGAATTGCCTATCTATCCTTATTGTATTTCACATGTATATCTATATATGCATGCTTCTACTTTTGTATTTCCTTTTATGTACGTTTAATGTGATATGGCTGGGAGAACCCGGAGTTACTCCCCACTGATTGTGGCGTTCATGTTTTTCATGGATGAACAGGTTGCTTGCATGGTTGGCTTTTTGCTTATGCTATTTTTGGTTCGGGTGTGAGCTAGCGGGCGTTGTCCCTGGAAGATTCACCTCTAGTCGTTAATTAGCTAGTTTGCTAATCACTTTGACATTGTTAACCTTTTGAGAGACTACGTCTCTTGTTGTAGTATATTTTGTACTTTGGTTTGTAATATTTGACACTCCTCGTATACTTCTCCTTGCATGTATAAAAGTTTTAAAAACATCGTATTTTCCGCTATTTAATTCACATGCTTGTTATGTTTTATTTCCGCATTCGCGAGGGTTGTCACATTAGCGATCACGCCTATTATTATATATGATCAAGTTTGAAATCATCAACTATATTTCATAACATGCGTATATTTCATATTTTGGATGAATTATCAACTATTTGTCTTATATGGCATGTAACTTAATTTTATTACATGTGCATACTAGTCGGATATTTTGACTAAAAATGTTTTAATCAATTGAACTTAGTAGTATTATTATGCTCTACTTGTCCATCTTCGATTCTTCGTAATTAGGAAAAAGTTTACATATTGATGTCGGTTATATAGCTTCAGTGGACATTTGCATAATGTATAGATAGATTGCTTGCATCATCGTCTATAAAAGTTGAGCACAAACTTTTTGACTCTTAGTAAAATTTACCTTGTAATGAAACAATAGATCAGTCTTGTATTATTATTGGTTGAACTATTCGTTTTGGTTGTGCAACGTGATACACTAAGAGTTAAGCGAGACTTTAATTTTCGGGTTGCATTAAAATTTGGCAATGTTTTATTACTGTGGTGTCATATTATTATCAATAACCAGTAAAACTATATTCGGGATTGTTTTTGTAGCGATTAATATTATATTCATTAACTAATTGGATCATGGACAAAGTAATGATTTTGAAAAATTAATATCTCTTTGACCAATTTTATATATGTATAATGATATTCGTCCATGTGTATGTAACATGATTATCTATGTAACATTTACATTGTTTTGACTGGATATTCCACATGTTTGGTAAAGATGTTTTGAAAATGACATATGATATAAATAATCATGTCATAGATATATGCCGCATTATACAAACAATTATCAAAGAATGTTAATTTAATTACTTACATCGAGGTATCAACAATTAAATGTATTGTATGTGCATACCATGACAAATATTCATGACAACTAAATATTATCATCATCAAAATGGTTACAAAATTTGTAAAAATTTCATGTGAATTCATGGATGTCACTATACAACATCATGCGGCATTATTATTTTCGAACACTTATTAATTAAAGTAAAATATCTCATGCATGAAAAGTAACGTGAGACTTATATATTCTATAAATCTGATATGAGAAAAAGGATAAAATGATATACAAGTTGAAGCTTTGACATTCAAACAATGACTAGAAATTCATAGTATTTACTTATTTTGGGACTATGACCATAAGTACATAGTGTATAAAGATTTTGAAAATGTGACTTGAAGTTCACACTGTTTATAGATTTTCACCTTTCGTATAATGAATATTATTTGAGTATCATAATTGAGATTAAACCCAATGTTTATACATGAGTATATGCAAAATAACAGATATTCTTAAAAATTAAAATATATCAAATCAATTCAAAATCGTTCCCTGTAGTAAATGAGATATCATGTTTTGCGGATGCATTATTACTTTAGTTGAACTGGAGATTATTCAAAGAATTAGTTATGAGTTGTATTACTAGAAGAAATTTTGATGTATAATTTGTGGTCATACTACAAAAAATAGCAATGTATTATATTACCTGAAGGAATATGTTGCGATATATGTTTAGTCTTGCCAATATAAATGAGACGCTAGTTAGTGTCTTAGGTCACATCTATTGTTTATCTGACTATATACAAAAGAATTAATTTGAATCCATACGATAAAATGTTGTTAACTGGAAGTTTAGCACCGTAATTGTAGTGAACTACAAATTTGACACGTGATATGACATTGTTAACCGGAAGTTTAGCAAGATGAATAGTCAAGTAGAAATGACGTGCGCTAAATTAAATTATCAAGGCATAGAGAGGTGCTTATGAAATATTGTCATAGATTGTATACAAGCTAATCAAGTTGACATGAAAAGATAAGATGTGACAGTGAAGGCCATCTGGGTTATTATTACACCCGGTTTTTGTAAAGAATTTAGAGTTTATCGTACATAAAAGATAAGTGCTGAAACTCTCTCTTGTAATTTTTCTATCAAAGGCAAGACATTGAATTGAGATGAGTATATTTGACATTGGAGACCTAATAACTACATAGAGTGTAATAAAGAGCTTCATTGTCATGTATGGATTGACACTATTGACGTGGCTTGTAGCAACATAATGATTTTTCTGAGTAGTTCATGCGTAGAAACCGTAATTTGAATTTTATAAGAAATAGTTAGTCTCTGAAATGGGCATTATAATTCAGCACGTTTGAAATCCAACTGCATTATATTTTATTCCCCAAAACATTTTGTTATTGTACACAAAATGCCCATATAAAATCTCATTGATTATATGAGAAACTAAGGTCTAAGGTGGGTATGATATATTTTATGCATTGGTTATAGTTTTTACCACCTTAGGGGGAGAAAAATGAGTTAAAAGCTGGTAAAAATAAATATGTAACGATCCCCTACTGAACCAGAAGTTCACAGAATGTTATACATTGAATTATTTTTAGTAAAGGGTTTTGATTTTGATATAACAGAACTAATTTACCAGAATAATACAACTACACGTGAAGTGTAATATATGAAAAGTCAAGATGAATTGACGGTTCCAAACTTAAAATGAAAAATGTGAAACATCAATATTAAGCAGTTGGTATAAAAATAAATAAGATTGTTATAATTGGAAGTGTTCCTGAAGTGACACGGATATCTGAATGATAATAGATTGCCTAATGAATATAATAGTACCGCATACAGACACAGATTCAGATATCACTGAACAGTACCGATACCATCACGAGATGATGTATTATATCGATATATTTATGGAACCTGTATAAATTCGCGCGCAATATTTTATGAATGATATAATGAGGATCGTATATTTAAGTCTAATTTTATTGTCGACATAAAATATTTGATTATAAATGAGCTCACGGACCTGAAGTCCTTTCATTGACTTGAAGTCAATCCAAATTATGAATATTGAAAAAACCTGACAATTTGCATTATCGAGTCATCATCATGTGCATTCATCATTGCATCTTAGATTTATAATATTTATTATTATTCTTGCATTATTTTTAGAATACGTTGTTTAGAATTAGTTACTTATCATATACATGACCATGATTAATTATATTGATATACTTTGATAAATGTTTAACAGGATAAATATATTTTATTCATATGCACTCTTTGTAGGTGCCTCTTATGAATAATCATCAATTACTAATGGTTGATCAATTGAGTTTCTAAACACTCATGATGAAATATATAAACCTCCACAATACGATTGAAAGATATCGCGATTAATTCCAAAATAGAATATTCAAACTCCTTTACAGTTTGTTTGGTACTGTCTCAACCTGAAGTGTGAGTATATGCATGACAATTCAGATTGAATGAATTTTCTTGCTAAACATGTGAAGTTAGTTGATGGTCCAGAAGTACTATAATGATTAGAATATGTAGTGCAAATCTAAGATGGGAATGTCAATCCATACAATAAGATAATTTAGCAATGAAAATAATTGAATATATTAAGTTGATCATTATTCAATAATGAGCACCGCTACACTCTTTTTTCTTTCGACTAGATTTGATTTATTCTAATGGGTGTTTCATGACCATCCGGATTGTTGAGATGACAATTATTATAGACATATAATATTATGTCAACTATTGTAAGAATTGAAGTTAATTATATCCTATCAGAATTGCGAATGTATTATTTAAAATGAAGATTCAAGTGTCATCATGAATGACTACATACATATTGTAAGTTCTAAAGAAATATGAAGATGAAAGTTATCAAGATTTGAAGAAATCAAGCTTATCAACTTTGATGGGTTCTATTTATCGATCGAGAAGTCACGCCAGAGTAAGGATCATTTCAAGATATATCAAGTTATGTAATCATGAGGGGGAGTAAATACGTGTTGTACTCTTTTTCCCTTAACCATGGTTTTTCCCACTGGGTTTTCCTGGTAAGGTTTTTAATGAGGCAACTTCACCAGCGTATTTACAGGAATGAACATCCAAGGGGGAGTATTGTAAAACTTATTGTATGGATGCCCACAAGTCACAAGTATTAAGAATGTCTTTAAATGTAGGATGTTTCCAGACTTGCCCTTCTACTTTCCGAGCACATAACTCCCATTTATCTTCATGTATATATACCCCTTTATGTTAATGAGAAATACACATCTTTCCACCATCTCTTACTTACTTCTTTATATTTTATAACAAATGTCAAATTGTTTTCAAAGAAGACTTTAATTAGATACATACATGCATACATACATACATACATACATACATACATACATACATACATACATACATACATACATACATACATACATACATACAGCAGTTGTAAAACGAGTATCAAGGTAAATTTTGTAGCATTCTATAAGCGATTAAGCGATTAAGCGATATTTGTTACTACATATGATGATATCATTCACAACACTAATTAATCATTTAATTGCTACCCTTAGAACTTAAAAGTATACAAAATAAGTTTCATTTTTTTTTTAATAAAAAGGAATAATTTCCTACTTCCTCTAAAATGATCCTTGTTATCCATTTTGTATTGGATGTATTACTCGGTTGTTACTAATTTCTATTTTTGATAAGGTTTACACTAGTAGACAAGTATATATGTGAGTAACTTAATTTTTGACGCGTTACAAGCTTACAAGTTTTGACGACTCATTAATATTTGGTTGAGATATTGTGAAGAAGGAAAGTAGTTTGGAGAATTAGTAAATGTAAATTACATTTCCTTATTCTATAATCTAAAAAACCGTGCAAGCACGGAATGTACAATGTTGTCGTCAAGTAAAAATGGATGAAAATTAAACCACTTTGGTATCTCAATAGTAGGCTTGTCGTTTATCTTAGAATAGCCTGATGGCTGACCCAATGATTTTAGAAATGATCCAACAAATTCCAGCTAAAATAAGATATGTGGGGATGGGAGGATGAGCACAGAATATCTTAATATTTTTTTTTTGTATAATTTCATAAGATAAGATGTGAGGATCCACGGGTTACACGAGTTCAGATTAGAGTAGGCGGTGGGCCATGTCGTGCCGGCCCGCGCCCCGGTCCGTCGTGCCAACCCCAAATTTTGGTCCGGTCTAGGCCCGGTCCGTCGGTCCACTGGGCCGTGCCGTGCCTGGCCCGACCACCTCTACCCGCTGCCGCAGCCCGGCCATTGGCCCGGGAAAATCGGGCTCGTGCCGTGCCTGGCCCGTGGGCTCGGTCGTGCCTAACCCGAGCCGGCCCAATGTAATTTTTTTTAAAGAAAAAAAATTTGATTTTTTAATAAATAAATTATGAATAATGAATAAGAAATATTAATAATGATTTAAAAATATATAATTTATTAGTTACTTAATTAATAATGTATAATCAACTAAATATTAATGTAATTAATTATAAATATTAACGTAATTAATTATAAATTCGAATAAGACCCCGTGCTTGGGTCGTGCCGCCGTGTCAGACCCGCCGTGCCTATCTCGGGTCGTGCCACCCCGTGCCTGTGCCGGGCCGTGCCTTGGCACGGGGATTTCTCTATTAGCCGCGTCGTGGCCCGCCTCCCTACCCGTCGTGCAGGACCCGTGCCAGCCCGAACTTTCGCTCGGGCTCGTGCCGTGTTGGGCCGGATTCGTGCCGGACCCGTGCCGCCCGTCGTGCATTTGGCCCGACTGCCAACTCTAGTTCAGATCCATCTTCTAATGCATTTTCTTTGTAGTCTATGTCGTATAAGACGGTTGTATATCGTGTAATTTTGTAAAATGTGACCATTTTTTAGTTAATAGAGAATACATTTTGCTAATAGTTATCACCTTGAAAAAAAACAGTCATTTTTAAATCATAAAAAGTTGCAACTATTAATCACAAAATGGTCACTATTTGTCAAAAAGTAGTCACTGTCAATTGGTTGCATTGTGCAACCTTCTTAGAGAAGCATTTGCGTTTTCTGCGGTGTCAACTCTAACATGATTTATGTACCCAAAAAAAAACTTAATCTAAATATTACTTGTGTATATAAATGGTCATAATTGTAAGAGTTACGAAGTATATAACAACTATTACACGACTATTAATCAAGGATCAACTAATGGATCAACTAATGTAAAAAATAAGGTTAAACTTTCTCTTCTTTTATCTATTTATATGAATTTCTTCACACTTTCACTCCCCTTCACATATGAGGTGGCAACTAGACCTCACTTTCAGCTGTCCAATTTTCTATTCATCCAGGTTTCAGTTAAAACCAATTGCCAATAGAGAAAATAACTTATTATCTCGTATAAAGTGATAAACTTTTTTTTATTCATATAGGAAACTTACATGTAAAAATATATAAAAATTTTCACACTTTCATGTAAAGGGAAAAAGAAAACCAAAAGTTTGTTCTCTTTTTTTTTCAACACTACTAAAGGTCATGTTCTTTGAATCTAAAATTACTTATATTACCTATAAGTTTATTTACGAAAATTATATTACCTGTAAGTTTAGTTTAAATTTTAAATATTCAATTTAATTAAGATCAGACTAGTGAGTTCAGTTTATATCCTATAAATTCATTTAAGAAAAAATTCAGATCTTATGTGTTCTATCCAGAAAAAAAGATCACAAAAATTAAAGTTGAAAAAACATGCCCTAAGTTCTATCAGGACAATGAGTGACGGAGTCCGAACTTTAATTTAACGAGCGAAAATGAGTAACATTAAAGGTAGACTAAAAAAATGTTAAACTAAAATTTCGAATTTTCATACGTAGTAAGGGTGAGCTCCCCTTCTACCCTTCAACTCCTTTATTGACTATATTATTTTTATTTATTTATTTTATTTGTGATTTTAGTAATTAATTTATTGTTAATAATTATTTATTCATTTGGTATTTATTTAAAACGCGTGTATTCGTCTTAAATGTAAAACGAGCCTAATATATTCATTTGGGATGAATAAGACAAAAATATAATGAATAGAAAAATAATTAAAAAATTTGTTTTATATGCCCATGTTAAATGATATTGAACACATTTTAATATTAACATATATAACCTCGTCTTAAGGAAGGCTAGTTGTACAACTTTTGTTTTGTTGTTAGTAAGTTACCCTATATTTTATTTTCGGATAATGAGATAACTCAGAATTACTATCTAATCATCAATTATGCAAGGGGTAAATTAATAAGTATCGACCCTTTTATTTTTATTTTTTCAGTTCAAATGAGCGGCAACATAACAAATATCTTATTCTATATTTTATCATTTTAACAATTTTCCATTACTTTATTTAAGACAATATTATTAAAAAAGGTGGTGTGTTTTTATATTCCATTTGTGATAATATATATTCAATCCACCCTTATATTAAACCCCAACTCCCCAAGCCCTCCAACTCCCCACTCACTTACGTTGACGTATCAATTTTCTTCTACACATAAACACACTTGTTGCATTTCATCACTCTCTACTATTCATTTCATTTTTATTTTCTTTCTTATACATAAAATCAACCCTCTTATATTCTTCTTTTAATTGACCCCAAAAATAAAATAAAATAAAATGGGATTTCCCTCAGGTTGTACCCAAGAATTTCTTCCAAATTTGTTAGCTAAACTAGTCTCATTCTTAACTTTGGTAAAAGTATTCACCCTAACCATTCTCAAACAACTAGGCCTAACCCGCTTGGTCGAACCCGAATTCAACTGGCCCGAACTCAGACCCGAATTCAAATCTATCTCCGCCGCGCTCATCCAGGAACTGCTTCCCTCCACAAAATTCAGGCCCGGGCCCGGGCCGGACCAGCCCGAGAGCTGCGCGGTATGCTTATATGAGTTTCGGGTTCATGACGAAATCCGACCGTTGATAAATTGCAAGCATATATTTCATAGAGGGTGTGTGGACCGTTGGATGGAGCAAGATCAAAGGAGTTGCCCGTTATGTCGGACTTCATTTGTACCGGATAATATGGTCGAGGTTTTTAATCAAAGACTCGAGGCTGCTTCTTCTTCATTTCCTGAATTTGGTTCGGAATTTTCTATTATTAATACTTTTTTATAAGTTAGTTGTGTTAGTTTTAATTTAGTCTATGTATGTCGATACCTTTTTACAAAGGTACGTACTAGGTAAATTCTCGGGTAGACGTAATAGTCTGCAAATGATATATACTAGATTACTAGATTAATTAACCACCATTGTACGAGGATGATAGACTCGAAATCAAAACCTTTGAGGAGTTGGAGTTCCGTGACTTTCCATCTACGACCAACTACTAGCCTACTAGGCCAACTAGGTCGTTTCACTTTGTGTTTTAGTCTATGGTTTTATCAGTAGGTCTCCCTTGTGACGGGTCGGAACTTGCGACGGGTTTTTTCTCTAACAAAATGGGTAGAGGGAACATGTGGGACACCCCCATGTGCTTCCCCTTTTCCCTTAAATGGGTCATTTGTGAGGGGAAGTGGTACCCGTCGCAAGCTTGTGACGGATACTGCCCGTCACAAACAAGAATTTGTGTGGTTTTATTAGTTAATTTCTCATTTAATTGATTTATACGGAATATTACTGTACCTTTTGAAATGGTTGTCGATTATGAAGACGCCAAAACAAAATTGTTGCATCACAACTTGGCAATGTATATGACTTAATAGTGGAAACAATGTTTAGTTGGTTGTGTGTTTAGTCATCAATAGGTAATTCCTATTTAAGGCTTATTTGGAAACGGAATGCTTCTTCATAATATGATAAAGGTCGAATGAGAAAAAATGGGCTACTTAAACACTTAAATTAATAAGTCTCACTTAAGATGGATATACGTTAAAATGAGTCAAGTAATACCACACTTGCATGGATAAAACAAATATCTTTACTTTTTATTCGGCACTTTACTTTTGTCTTGTTTATTTGACATACCCCACATTTGGAGAAAAGAGAGAATTATCTACTTCATAATTCAAGGAGTTACGCGATCAGTTGCGAATAGGTTTTGAGATCAATCTTCTTGAAACTTATAAAGTAGATAGTCTTTATTTCTCGATGGGGCAGCTCTAGCCCATGTAGGAATTTAATACGATGTCACAATTAATAATTGTTGATAGCTGTAGTTAAAAAATTAAATGGGCCCATGTCATGTATTTGGGAGGAAACAATAGGTCGATTTAGGGGGTGATAATAAGACGAGATAACTCGTGAGTTACTCGAACTCGACTTGGTCAAAGTTTGGCTCGTGCGAACTCGGCTTGGCTCAGGCTTGATTCAAGAGTTGCCTCGGCTCGAGAGTTTAACGAGTCAAGCCGAGTAAGACTATTCTCGGGCTCGACTCGGTTCGTTGTCACCCTTAGGTCGATCTTACTTAAAAAGAAGTGTTACAATTTGCGAGAGTAATAGTAATTTAGAATTCTCTTATTGTTTTCCTTTCATTCATTGGTCTAGAACAAAATCTTGATTAAGTCATAGAGGATGGACTTAGTCATTTCTTTTTCGAATTTGGAAAAAATTGATTACTTATTACTTATCTCCTTATATGTATCCCTATTGCAGTCTGCGACCTTTATTATCTTAGCAAAAATTACTCCGCACATTTAATGTTTCAAAACTGATATGAAATGTGATTAAATAGCTTGCCTCCAAAAAAAAAAGGTGATTAAATAGCTTTACATCACATTAAACCAAATTCCATTCCCCGGCTCATTTATTTTGGCCTTTTGGGTAATTATAACACCACTTTAAAATATTAATCCCTCTAAAATTTATTTTAAAATTAATTGGATCATTTCTAAATTTGGTATGATAATTTGGTGAAGTACCTTTATTATCAGTAAGAAGCCTCTCCGTTTGTTAGAAAGAAATAGAGGTTCACTAATTTTCAATGGTCCGGATTAATTTTGAGCTCTATCAGGTTGTTAATTTAGTTGGAAATTAAAAGATTAATGAGTGAACTTGAGATATATAATCGTGAAAGTTGTGATTAGCCCCCTTTTCTTTGGTCAATTGCGAGATGAACCACTAAAAATTCCAAATGCAGTGGTTATATCCCATAATTTTGAGTTAAGGTGAAATTAAATTAAATTTTTTGATTTCCAAGCATAATTGCACCAAGAAAATCATTTTCATTCATATATACAAGTTATCATATACAATAAAAGTTATTACAAATTTATAAACTTCATGCAACTTATTATAGATTTTGCGAAAAAAAAAATACTTGAATGAATTACATAAAATTTAAAATTTGTAAAAGAAATTTCATATGTATATCAATTATATTAAAAATACGTAAGTGCTCTTTCATGGACGCCTTTTACTCAATCATGAACTTTTTTTCATAATATTTCCATACACTACCCTTTCTTTAAAAAAAAAACTAGTTTTCTCTAATTTCTTTCCCTGATACATAATCAAATCCAATTCTCTCAAATATACAATTAGGAATGTCAATTATTATAGCAAACCAGAAATAATTAGTTAATATCAATATATGCATGAACTTGATTTCGATTAAATAAGAAGTTATTTCACTTTAGGGTTTTGTCTTTTACAATGACGGATGGTGGTGCAGACGGGGTGGTGCCACGGTGGTATCTGGGTGGGTCGAGGGCTGGGACTAGGCAGACTAGGCATGGAGTCGAGCATGGTGGTAGGTGTTGGGTGCGGCAGATCTCGTGGGTCGGGGCACCGAGGTCCGTGAGGAAGGGTGGCTAGTCTGGGAGGGAGGGAGGGGGACAGGGCGGGTTTCGCTGGCGATTATGGGCGGCGATGGGGTTAGTAGGTGGTAGTGCAGGCAGTGGTGCGGACGGTGGGTCGTGCAGTGCGGTCGGTGTAGGTGGTGTGTTGGCAAGGGTATGTGGTCGGATGGTGGTCGGTGTAGGTGGTCTGATGGTGGTCGGATGGTGGTGTGTTGCAGGGTGGTTGAGGGAGATTGAGAGAATTTTACAATTGGGAAAATGGGTATGTGAAATGTGAAGGGTATAATCGTCATTCTTAGCCATGAAAAAGTAATTCTTGACCATGAATGAGCAACACCCTAAAAATATTCTAAATATTATGTTAATAAATTATTTAAAGACTTTTAGAATATTATTAATTATTTAAATATGCAGTACAATGAGTTTAAATATAAACTAATTTAATGATATATTTATGTTCTAAGTATAAATTTGGTTGAATTTCACTTTTTGCCAAAGCTACGGGGCTAGAAACTATGATAAGAGGTATAAGTGTTATTTTACTCTTATTTCTTAAATTTAAATTCTTTTTAAGATAGAAACTATGATAATAAAATTGAAATGGAGAATGCACTTTAGTACTTAATTTTTAAAAACACTAATTAAATACTTATATGTTATTAGGTATATATAAAAAAAACATTATAATAATTCAGAGAAATTATCACCTCTTTATTTTTTCAGTAGGTTTTGCTTAAGACGGGTCGGATCTTGCAACGGGTATTTTGTGAGAGGAAATGGGTAGAGGGGACAAGGTGGGCTCTCCCCCATGTGCTCTCCACTCACCTTGATGGGTATTTTGTGAGAGAATATGGTATCCGTCTTAAGCTTAAGACGGATACCTCGGTCTGAAATAAGAATTTGTGTTATTTTTTGGGATACTGTTTATTTCTCTATAATTCTACGTTGTGAATGTTAGTTAGTCTTTCTCTTTCCATGGAGAAGTTTTAGTAGGCTAGTCAACAATTCAAATGCTTGTATATCTAACGAAAGTTTCCAACTATACGTTCCAAGTTCCAACATAACTTGACTTTGTTTTAATATCTTTTGGTGCACATCATAGTTGAACAAAAAATTATAATTCACAACTTGTTCATGCATTTTTTTTCTTTCAATTTCTACACGTTTGCATATTCAAGTTTGTTAATTGCTCCTATATATAAATGATGCAAATAGTTATCCTATTGAAGGGAATTGCCAAAATAGGTTAGTTTCTTTCCAAAAGACCACTCATGGTCGTCTCAAGCCAACTTCTAGCTATTTTTTGTTCAATGTTTTTGAATATAAGTAGAAAAACTCGTTCTCCATCAATATACTATACTTAATATATCTACTCTGTAACTCTCATTATCATAATCTACAGATTGAATTATGAATATACTAATTGAAACATTGATCTGACTTACCATATTAAAACCCATCTCAATATATATGACAAGAATTATCCTACTTAGGCCCTGTTCTTTTCGGCTAAATTGAGCTGTAATGAATTAAATAAAGTTGAGATGAATGAAACTAATTTGAATGGAGCTAAACTGAAGTGAATAGAGTTGGAGTAAGAGTTAATTTTGAGAAACGATGAATTGAACAGAATCGACTATCTAATCTAAACTGAACTAAATAAGTCGAGCTGAAATTAAGCCACAATGATCGGGCTCAGTAATAGTGTAAAGACGTGTTTAAAAAATGTTTACGATTGAGTAGTGGTCACACATGTCTAACACTAACCCATCCCGGTACTTCGTGGAAAGCTATTTGTGGCATTTTTATAAATCACCTTTCAGACATGCCACATCTATCTATGATGTAACAAAAGAACAACACACAAATCGCATTTGTTTCTAGAACAAGAAACATCCTAGTCAACATTTACATTAACTTTTACATTAACATTTTCATTTACATATCTTACCATGGAACATTCTCCATATCTATTCATATATAGTACGGCTCTAATTACTAGGTGCAACGAAATTGAGACTCATCAATTTATCGAATTCGTTTGAGAGTTTGGGTTAACGTTTTGTGTTGCAATTGGATTGGATCTTTCTTGGTTGAGAGTAGAAGTTCAAATACCTCTTAATCCTGAGAAGTTTAAATTCGAAATCTGATATCACGCTCTAATTTTAAAATATGATATAGTAAAACAAAATAATTCATAACATTTTCAATTTATATAGTGTAGCAATTTGCTCATAAACTAGCCTTAAATCCGTGCAAATTGCACGGGTGTGCTGTTTAAAATTTGTTATTGAAACAAATTAATAACATTTAAGATAATTTTTATATTAGTTAATTATCTCCTTTTACAGTTAATTATCTTTAGGAAAAATGTTTTTTTTAATAAAGTAATAAAATCTCTCTAATTATTGTTAAAAAAATTTAAAATTCGTCATATTAAATTTTTAGATTTAAATCATAATTTTCATTGGCAATTAGTGTAAATGATGCATTAGGGTCAGTTGGTCGAGTACTTGTTGTCTGATATGTCGTCTTGATTAGCCAACTTTGAATTTCTACTTTGTTTATTACTTGGTCAGCTTCGTACAAACCTGACTTATATATGAGACAAAATTATTCGAATGAAAAATAACACAAAATTAGTAGTTGAACTGTTCTGAATAGTTCCAAGCTTGTGCAATTGTTAAAACTAATTTTCATTTAATCCAACTTGTGCACGTTTGTAAATTAAAACATATACACGAACAAAGTGAAAATTTTGATCTGTGCACGTTTAAAAGACAATTCTACCCCACTTTCATTTAGTAAATATAACATACTCTCTAATTTGATCAAATTCTTTACATTTTCTTTTTCAATATATTCAACCGAATTTTTATGTGCCCTTTTTGGGGCTATATGAATAGTTAACAGAATATAAGTACTCTCAAAAGGCACATGATCGAACGTAGGGTTCTAAATTTTTTAATAAACATTAAAGTGAATATGATAACCGGATTGTAAAACATCGACGACGTTTTAGAAAACATCGACGACGTTTTTCATAAAAAAGACGTCACATGCCCTTAGCCTTTCTCTCTCTAAACAAATTTTCTCCCAAACTTTGAAAATCCACTAAAACACTCACCCCCTCCCTCACCCCCACAGCCACCACCCCCACCACCGGCCCTACCCCTGCGCCCGCCGTCCCGCCCCTCCGTCCCGCCTTGCCGCCTGCCTGCCGCCGGAAAGTGTTCTTATTCTTTTTTTTTAAAAAAATTTGTAGATCTAGTTATATTGTTGCTAGTTTTTTTGTTTAATTTGGTTTAATTTGTTTGTTGTTAGTTTTTGTTTTAATTAAACTTGTAATTATTAGATTGTTCTTGGTTTAATTTGTAATTAGTTTGTATTAGATTGTTTTTGGTTTAATTAAACTTATAGTAATATGTTTGTTCTTAGTTTTTAATTATCTCAAAGTTTTTGGTTTAATTTGTTTGTTTTCTTGTTAGATTTGTTGTAAAATTTTATAGTTGTTTAGATATTTTTGTTTGTTGTTAGTAATTTGTTGTTTGTTGTTTAGATATGTTTTAATAATTTGTATAAAGAAATAAAGAATCGATTTTTTTCCCGAGTTCTTCATCCCACCATGGTGGGATTTTGAGGAAAAAAAATTTCCCTCATGGTTGGACAACCATTTCACACGTCCAACCATGGGGGATTTTTTTTCCCCCAAATCCCACCATGGTTGGACATGTGAAATGGTTGTCCAACCATGGTGGGATGAAAAAAATCTGGAAATCCACCATGGTTGGACAACCATTTCACACGTCCCACCATGATTGGACGTGTGAAATGGTTGTCCAAACATGGTGGATTTCCAAAAAAAAAATTATCCCACCATGTTGTTTAGATATGTTTTATCCCACCATGTTGTTTAGATATGTTTTAATAATTTGTATAAAGAAATAAAGAATCGATTTTTTTTCCCGAGTTCTTCATCTCACCATGGTGGGATTTGGAGGAAAAAAATTTCCCTCATGATTGGACAACCATTTCACACGTCCAACCATGGGGGATTTTTTTCCCCAAATCCCACCATGGTTGGACATGTGAAATGGTTGTCCAACCATGGTGGGATGAAAAAATCTGGAAATTCACCATGGTTGGACGTCCATTTCACACGTCCCACCATGGTCAGACGTGTGAAATGTATGTCTGGCCATGGCTGGACTTCCATTTCCATTTTCTGTCCATGGTCAGACGTGTGAAATGGATGTCTGGCCATGGTCCATGACATCCAGTTCTTCGTTTGACCATGATATTTTTTCCTAATTTTTTTTTAAAAACCGCAATTGAATTTTAACTAAGTAAGACGTTACGTAAATCAATTAACTTAAATAAGTATAAACAAACAATTAACGGATTCCGGGAAAAAAATTGACAAACTTAAAATTTGATTAATATGTAAACATACCGAAGAGTGTTCGTCCGCCATGATAATCGATTTAGGGAAATTGTTGTTGTCGGATTTAGTAAAATTGTTGTTGTTGTAAGATTTTAATTTTTTTAGTTCAATTTAATTGTTTTTTATTTTTATTGAATTAGAGAAGAGAGAGAGAAGAGAGATAGAGAGTATAAACCAATAAGGGTAATTTCGTCTTTCTTAATGAAAACGTCGTCGATGTTTCCTAAAACGTCGTCGATGTTAACCAGCCGCCTATGATAATTATGTAATAGAGCAAAATATGATATAATAATAACTTCTTATTGATGAGTGTCCTTACCTTTAGTGAAATTTAGCCGATAATTTCGCGTTTTCTTGGAGTGGTATGAACATTAGAATCATGTAAGTTGCAGGGAGATCGAGTATTATTTTGAATTTTATATAACAAATATTAAATATAATCAGTAAGGTTTTAATGTATACAATAAATTGAAAATTTTAAAAATGATATATAGATAAGTATGTCTATTACAATACTCCCTCCCTTCATATTCATCTTTGACATTACTTATGCGCGGTGTCCAATACGGTAGTCTGGCCATAATTTAAGGCATTAATTTACCGCATTTTTCATGTATTAAAAATAGTTTTTAGAATTTTTTTAATATATATAAATATAAATATTTTATTCTTATATCATAATCATTTAATAATATAATTATGGTCAAAGACTCAAAGTTTACAACTTGTATTCACCAATATAGAGCATTAAATAGAATGTTGGTTTGTTTTAATTCATTTTCTAAGTGGCCCAATAACAAACTTTTAACCCTTAATCTTATTGGTTGATCATGCTCATTAATAGACTAAAATACTAATTTATCTACCCCGCTTAGAACATCTCCAATGATTTAGCCTGAGGACTTGCTTACAATTTTAGAAAATTGCAAGCTAATAGCTCAACCATTGGATTTTCCATGTAGATTAGCTTATCTCAAATGGATACACAAAATTTTTGAGCTACTAGCTCCATGGAGCTAGTTCCTAGAAAGGACCCACATGACAATATAACCAATTGAAAAATACGTTTCTCATTAATAAAGTTTAAATTTTATGATGAAAATGTGGAAATTGAATAAATTAATAGAGAAGTGTGTTAAAGGGGTCCAATCAAGTTAGTAATAAGTTTGCTAATCCATTGGAGTAAATTGTACCTTAAACTTGTTGTAGCTTAAAAAGTTGATTTGACAAAGGTAAGCTGATAGTAACTAGCTTACCATTGGAGATGCTCTTATACGGCTCTTTAGTAGTTCAGTGATTGTATCTAGAGCTCTATTTGTTCGTTCGTCTCCCTCTCTCTCAATATTAATCTTCTCCTACGTACCCAAATCATATTTAACATCAAATAAGTCCAATTTAAACATATTTATGGATCATATATATGGTATGATATATGAAAAAAAAATATATCTCATCCATTTTATGAGGTTTGATATTGTATAATGTTTCCATGTCTCTGCTTTATAGGAATTTCTCTATTTCATAGCAGTTTTGTCATTTTTATTTTATGTCTAAACTGTTTGAGTGAGTGTCCTCAACAATAGTGTGATCACTTAATTAAACCTCATTAACAAGAATACAAAGGGATGATTAACGTTATAGTCAACTGATCCACATTAATCGGTAATGATTGGCTTACTAGAGTTTGACATTACTGTCGTATGACGATGGTGATTAGTTGATCCCTTGAGGTCACAGCGAAAGGACAATTCCCTAATCATGAAAGTTAATTAATTGTATAATGATACAGATTACATAATCCCTTAAACAGAACAAGTTTACAAGTGAGAAATATATCTTATTGTAATATGATTAAATAAGATTCAATAAATAGAATTGTTATATTAGAATGCTTAATTTTTATGAAACATTTGAGATAAGCATGGTTGGTTGATTTTGATTACAATTAGTTGTAGATCATATTAACCAAATATGAGATGACGCATTTTATATATATATGTGATTATAAATTATTACTTAAAATGTTAAGTTTAATTTATTTGACATGAAATTGTATTTAAATTAGTTAAATACATAATTATATTATAAGATACCATGTCACATGTCACATATCACATGTGTGACAAATGACAAAATCATAAAATGTAAAATGGAGTCCATATTACACATCAAAACCGGCTTTGCTTGTGTTTAGGCTTTAATTTTGTTCTAATCAAGATTAGGCATAATCATTACTAGCCTAAATACCTATAGCCACCCTACAAACTTTGATAAGGCAAAAATCAAAAGGCAACCATCCTTCCCATGATGGTGCCGACTTTGGTAAAGGTTTTAAGAGGATGTTTTCCTCTTGTTTTGTAATATAACATCTCATAAGAAAACACTTACTTCTTCTCACTAGAAATCTCAAAATACTTAGAAACTTTAGAAGTTTCATAGAGCTTGTGTTGAAGTATAAACACCATATTACTAGAGTAGTAATTTTGGAGTGTTGTATACTTGTATTAAGGTACTTAACTATTGTAGTAGTAAATCAATAGTTGAGTGATTAAGGATAGTCTAGGTGCATCACCAAGGAGAGTTCCTATACTTGGAACTAGGAAGTTCATCCACATATCCTTAAGCTCAAGAACAAGTACAAGAAGGCGTCTTGTACTTGTGCCCATGCTCGAATAATACTCAATGTGAGGAATATTTTTCTTCTTCTATTTCAATTTAAATACTTCCTCCATTCAACTCCACTCTACCAAATTATTTTTTCACGTTTGCCGAGACGTGTTTTACGCGGTAAATATCGTTAGCTACGTGTCTGCAAAAATTATAAAAGTTGGATATTAATAATGTACTCGTAAAGACGAATCAAACAAGATCACACATGAATATATTTTCACTTATATATTGAGAGAAAATTGCAATTAGATGCCGACTCATGAATAGTGTGCAAAAATGAAAGTGGTAGAGTGGAGTTGAATGGAGGAAGTAGTATGCATGTAACTAGATCTTGTAACTAATTAAATAGTTAATTAGTATTACTTAAGAAATGTCTTAAGTGTAGGTATATGAATCTAACAATTGGTATCAGAGCATAGGATGTTGCATGCAATCGGTTTCACAATGTTTTTACGAGTTAAAGTAACATAATAAAACTAGAAAATTAGTGATTTATATGATAAAGTCACGAAATTTTAAGCATGAAATATCTTCTGGTCCTAATTTTAGTTCATTTTGATGATTTATGGAAGATTATTGCTTTATTTAATGATTTTTAGTTAAATAAATCCATTTTAATGAATAAAATGAACTTTTATTGACTAAAACTATTTAAAGTTCGAATATGGCCATGAAACTTTAGTATTATATGACATGCATATTGTACCTACTATATGTAAAATGTGAGATAAATATGATTTATTTTGCATGATTTATGATTTTTAATAGTTAAAAAGGCATAAATAGTGATTATTTTGGCATAAATAGCTAAAATAAATTATTTGGCATGATAAAATTATCATATGTTGCATAAATATTTTACATATCAGATGTATAATTTGAAAATTAATTAGATTAATTTTCGTGATATTTTAGTATTTTATTTGATAAAATCGATTAATAGCAACTATATTTTTCTCTAAAATGATTCGAAAAGTTTTTTTGACCTAAATTTTGACATGTAGATGTTCCTGGAAATGTTCCAGAATATTCAAAATTTTATTTTTCTAATTTATGAATTATTATAATTTAATTTGGAATTATTACATAAAAGTTATGTTAAAAAGGGTCAAAACCGAGCAATAATGCAAAACCGAGTTGAATTATTGTCAAATAATTAGTGGAGAATAATTTTTGAGTCCTAAAATAGTAGGGTAATTAACTTGGGTTTAAATTTGATTTAAGTATTGATTTGTGATTTTAATTGGTTATTATCACGCATTTCCATAAATCCGGGTTTATATTCGATATAAGGTTATTAGGGCGATTTGGCACATTAATATTGCATATGTTTATATATAGTTATGCTGCATTTTGAATGAATGAATGTCATTTTGATTTATGTAATTTTGGGAATTATTTAATTTGTCTTAGTATGGCCTTAGTTTTTAATTGATATTACCCGAAATGTATGGGAATATTGATTCGGTTGTAATTTAATGTGATCTCGTATCACTTTTATTATATCATTTCATTTCATTTTGCAAATGTAAAATAGAATAGACTTGTAATTTTATTATATCATTTGTAATCCCGGAGTTTCCTAAAGACGGTGCCATTTGGAAAGGCGTTCCAAAAGGAAGACGGTGTCCTTGGGAGGCGTGCAAATGAAGTTCAAGGGACCAAGGAGTTGGTTTCTGAATTTGTAATAGTTAATTTGAATTTTCTATTATTTTAGGAAGGCCATACTAGGAATTTATTTTATTAATTACTTGCATTTTATTTATATGTTACATGCATGCCAAATCGCCACTTAAACAACACATGCATTTTATCAAGTCAATCGACCGCGTCAATTATAATTATCGATAGTTCACCTATTTAGTTCACTTAAAAAGGAGATAGATAATATAAATTGACTTGACCTCTATTTTGATAATTGAGACTTAGCCTTAACAAATAGTAGAACCCATGAATCCCAATTTCGTAAGGAAGTAGGTTCGGCTCACCGAGGTGCTAAACTTATTACGTTGGGTAAGTGAGGCAATAAATCGTTATTGCATCGAAACTTGGTTGAACTCAACGGAAAGATTAGGGTCCGTGGCCCATGTGTTCCGGGCTAAAGATGACAATAATGTATTTCATCGACCAAGAATTCTAATTGTAAAATTTGTTAAAGAGTTAACCCACCAAGTAATATTAATAAAGGTCATGGAGTCCGTGACTCACATAAACCCGAGTTAATATAGGATTTGGGTCTTGGAATCATTTATATAATTGGGTAGAGGTCATTATATAAATGTCAAACTTGTTTAAAATGTTTACAAGTATTTTAAAACGATAAATGTTGATGTTTCTTTCATTTTTTTTTATTTTTGTAGTCAAACTTATTTATTCGCAATGTAGGCAAACGATAACGAGGTTTGACCTCCCGTACCACAACTCACCACCGTATAATGGCTTAGATCCTTTATGGATCAATGCAAATTAAAAATGAATTGTTCTAATTTCGCGAATTGGAATGGGCAACTTTCCCTTGTCACCGAAGGTGATGGTAAGCTTCGTTACCCCACCAAGGCTTCTCCCAACGCTCCTAAATGCAAGGTCAACTAACGCCGTAAAGGTGGCCTATGAGACCTACAAAAAAGAATCGGCCACGATCAAGAATGTCTTGATCTTCTCTATAGATGCCGAGATTCAAAGGAATGTCATAAAGATGAATTCCACGTAAGAGATCTACACTAAACTCGTGACCATGTTTTCACGAGCTCTTAGGATCATTCAATATGAAGTCGCTTCTTAATTTTTCGACCTTAAACATAAAGGATGGTCAATATGTTGCTCCCACGTACTCAAATGATTGAGCATGTCGAGATACTCAAGAAGTAAGGAATAGTGATTCCTGAGCAACTTGTGATTGACCGCATACTCCACTCCCTAAACCTTATCAAAGGGTTTGTTAATTTTAGGGTGAACTTCAACATGCAAAATGTCACCACGACTCTACATGATTTGCACAAAATGGTTGTGCAAACCGAGCGTGATATGGGCTACCATGCTAGCACTAGCAAAGGTGTTTTGAACATCATATGACAAAAGCGAAGGGAAGTTCAAGGAGAGTGGACACAAAGGGAACAAGCCCACACCTTCTAAGGATAAAGAAAGGCTTCTAAAGTCTAAGAAGGGTGTCGCCTCCAAAGACAAGTGCCATTATTGTAATGGTAATTGTAATGGTATAGGCCATTGGAAACGTATTTGTCCCAGATATTTGGGAGATATTAAGACTGGACGAGTTCTTCCAGTAAATAATAGTTCTCCCGGATGTTTATGTTATTTTACAAGTTGTAGTTCTCATCCTCCTAATTAGATTAAGGGCATGAGAAGAAAGATAAGGCAAAGCAAGCTTTAGGGAATCTCCAAGATAAGGAAGCTAAGGTACCCACCACATAGAAGAGACCTAAGGATTAGCTTGGCGTTCTTGCTATTTGTCTCTCTAGTTATTTTGAATGTCGTTTTGGAACTTTTGATTTTCGTGTTAGACATGGAAACTGGTTATTATTTCCATTTTAAAAGACAATTGTTGTACTATATAATGATAGCTTGGCTTTTAACCAAAATCATTATCTTTGTGGAATTTATGTTCTAAACTTTTTATTATACAAAGTTAATATCTTAAACATAAAGTATTGTGACAAATTGATCATATGAGAAAATATAATGATCGGATCATTATAATTACCTAAGTTATGAATTGGATTCTCACTTATGGACTTGTGACTAGGTATCACAACTTATTTGAAATAAGAAAGATCAATTGCATAGTCAAATCGAGTTAATGAACTCACATTTGGGGATTTACAATCCATATAAGCCCTAAGATAAGATCTTTCAAACACCAATTAGACTCCATACTAGCTATGGAAGGGTTAAGAATCCTAAATTTGTTCAAGACATGGATAAGAGTCCAAGTATTTTGCTTAAATAGAGTGAGGCTATAGAGAAGCTAGAATACTAAAGTCTAAACAAATAAGTCTACTATAGATCGCTCAAAGTTAATAAGAGTTAATACGAGCATCATACCCCACTTATACCTGGAGAATAAAGCTGTTTGTGACTAAGGAATAGAGCTCATGAAGCTATCCTTACAAGAATTTTCTCATTTACACCTAAAGAAAAAAAAACTGTTTGTGGCTCATGGTACTATCCTTCACGTAAATAAGCGTATTTACTAAAGGATAGAGTGGGAGAAAATATGCCACAAACAAAGACAAGAGAAAATGTTCCTAAGTCATCCAAGGTCAGAAGCTTATAGTGAAAGCTTATAGTGAAAATATATACTTTTTGAAAGTAATAATTATGATCTATAAATTGGCGGTTAAAATTTCCAATTCGAATTTGTAGCATAAGAGCCTTAAGAATACAAGATGGATACTATACATATAAAATTACTTGGGGAAGTTTGGACCTCCCTAGGGTGAATAAAACTTTATTTTAAAGTATTATATATAAGTTAAAATATAACTATCTTTGAGATCCAAGATTATTGCATCTACACCACATATATGTATGACAAAAGACAAAGAGTTGTTAAAAGCTACCTTTCTAAATGGGCATTTAGAAGTGGACAAGTTGTCGTACAAAACTTAGGAGATAAATGTGTGATCCTAAGAGAACACTCATGGCATAACAAGAGAGAATGGTTTCCTCGAATTATCGAATAGCCATGTTTATGCATGTAGTTAAGTGGGAGCTAGATCTATCATGTGTGGACATGAGGATTAGTGGGAGTGAAAATTCGTCATGTATGGACATGAAGATTAGTGGGAGCAAAATATCTTCCATGTCTTGTATGTATGAGACATATCAATCATTAGGAATGATGTACTAACATTACCTTCCGTGGAGGAATATTTAGGAAATCATTTCTAGATGAAAGACTTGGAAGAAGTATATTGTATCTGACGCAAGAATATCTCCCATGTCTCGTATGTAGGAGACATACTGGTCATTAGGAATGATGAACTGACATTGCCTTCCATGGAGTAGGTATCCAAAATCTATAGTGATAGATGAGAAAAGATACACATGATTGCTAATGTTTCAACCATTAGGCCAATCATATTTGCCAAGATATGCACATACCTTGACAAGTTGTATGCTTGAAGCATGACAAATTGATAACAAGTAATCCACATGAGAGTCATTGGATAGCCTTCAAGAACGTTCATGAGATTATCGAGGAGGACTATGAGTTTATTCTTGTGTTTGGTAATAATAACTTAGTTGCGTGTTAAGTATCACACGGACCCAAGTTTCCAAACCTGTAAAAGATCTGACAAAATCCAAGGCTAAATTTTGTTATAAAAGCGAATAAATAAAAGGGAGGATTGAAGTGTCAATCATTAAAATTCTACAAATAGAATCTTAGTACATAATGATGAGGATGAGGTGGATTATAAAGATCTAATATGTAGACCATTCCACCAAGATACATTCCACCAAGATACCCATCACGTGGTTATCATGATAACAAGTGGGAGCATCTTTCAAGATTAAAGAGCCCAACATTAGATAGAGATCTAGTGATGTACTTAGATAAATTAATTCATGTTATCGAGAATAACGATGAATGGAAAGAAAAAGCAATTCATTAAGTTGGAATAAGTGGATACATGGTATATCCACTATCCAAGCTTTTATTGAATTTAGACAAGAAGGCCATGAAGTGTCATGGATCTTGTACACTTTAGATTATAAGATATTAAGCAATAACATTGTGTTGATTGTTCATATATGATAATCACATTTATCGTTTGAGTTTATAAAACTCAATTTTTGTGCTTTGTTATATCCAAATAGGTTGTAGTTACAACTTTGAACCCTATTAAAGTGAACTGGATTAACATAGCCTTGCCCCCTAGTTGCTTACATGAGGTGACGTCTCGAAATGACTATAGTGTGATGTGATTGATGACAAGTTCAAGTGCCATAGAGTCATATGAGATGACTAGTCGATCACATAGACAGACTGTATGGGACACTATGTCGGGCAGTGACAGCTTATAGAGTTATGGCAATTCATAAAGCCTGGTCGTGGCGAGAGCTATTATAGTATTCTTTTTTAGTCAACTCTTTAGACTAGAGACTATTCGCCCAAATTCGCATAGTTTCTGATTAACTTTGATTTTTGCCCCAAGTCGTTCTGTAAAAAGGGGTGGATGGGTAATTATTGGGTCATGAAGAACTGTGAGTGTACAAAGGGAATAATGCGATAGAAATTGTCCAACCCCTTGTCAGGGATAACAAATATCTCAAGGCCACTCGAGAAGTAGTAAGCTGGAAATGCGTGGCCATGCTCGGAAGGTATCTATGGTAGATAATTCTGGTAAGACAGTTACTCTCCAGATCGAGGAAACCACTCTAGATATGATCACATGCAAGTACGACCTGCAAGACACCTTGCATTGAGTGGGAGATTTAAAATAGGACAAGAGAAATGGTGACGCACACTTGTTGCGAACAAGTGGGAGATTGTTGGAGTGAGTGTTCTCAACAATAGTGCGATCACTTAATTAAACCTCATTAACAAGAATACAAAGGGATGATTAACATTATAGTCAACTGATCCACATTAATCGGTAATGATTGGCTTACTAGAATTTGACATTACTGTCGTATGACGATGGTGATCAGCTGATCCCTCGAGGTCACACCGAAAGGACAATTCCTTAACCATGAAAGTTAATTAATTATATAATGATACAGATTAATTAATCCCTTAAACAGATTAAGTTTACAAGTGAGAAATATATCTTATTGTAATATGATTAAATAAGATTCAATAAATATAATTGTTATATTAGAATGCTTAATGTTTATGAAACATTTGAGATAAGCATGGTTGGTTGATTATGATTACAATTAGTTGTAGATCATATTAACCAAATATGAGATGGCGCATTTTATATATATATATATATATATATATAATATATATCTATCTATATCTATACTATATCTAGATCTCTAATATATCTATCTATCTATCTATCTCTATCGATCTCAATATCTATCTATCTATCTATCTCCTCTCATCTCATAAATAAGGATCAAATGAGTTCACCCCAAAACCTTGAGTCCATGAGTCCTCTTAGAGACCATTGGATCTTGGAAATGGGTGGTTGAGATGAACACACAAAAATGGTCATTAATAATGTGTTTAACCCCACTCTCTCACTACAACACTAATTAAACCACTAATACATTAATCCCTCTAACTCACTTCTCCCACCTATTCAATCATTCAAAAAACAGTCCCTCCTTCTCTCTAAAATTCACTCCTCCTTCTCTCTAAAATTTTCTCTTCAATTCTCTCTAAAACAACCACCACTAAAAGTCCAAAACCAAAAAAAAAAAACTAGATCTGAAAATAAAACCCCAAAAAAAACGAGATCCCACCGCCACCCACCCATGGCGCCTCCTCGCCGCCGACACCACCAGCAACATGCCGACTCTCCACGACGCCGACACCGACACCCCACCCCACAAATCTCCCACCCACCGCCACCCTACCAACCACCATCACTTTTCAAATCTGAAAAAACCCCTCTTTCTCCCACCTCATTTTTTTCTCCTCTTTCCTGCCGTATCTTCTTCTCCCTCGCCTGCCAGCCCTCCTCTCCCGCCTTTTCTTTCCTCACCACCGCGGCGACTCTTCTCTTCTTCCTCCTCCGCGTCGCCTCTTCTCTTCCTCCTCCTCCGCGCCGCCTCTCCCTCCTCCTCACCGCCTTGCCCTCCTCAAAATATCTGCCTTGTTTGTGGTGTGTGGTGGTGGTGCGTGCTGCGTGGTGGCAGTGAGGCCGTGGGTGGTGGTGGTCTCACCTCATTCCTCTTTTTTTTTTTTTTTTTTTTTTAGATCTAGGTTTTTCATATTTAATGATTTTATTATTCCTAGATCTACTTTTTTTCAGATTTAGTATTCTTTTTATCTATCTTTTTTTTCTTTTTTTATTTAAAATCTTGTAGTTTGTTTTTCAAATTTAGTATTCTTTTTATCTATCAATAAACAAAGATTTACATATCTTTTTTTTTTACTTAGATTATTTTAATTTTAGATCTACTAAATTTAGTATTATTTTAATTTCAGATTATTGTTTGTTTTTCTTTTTTTTTTTAATTTTAGATTATTTTAATTTTAGATCTACTAAATTTAGGTTTTTCATATTTAATGATTATTTTTTTTTTTACTTAGATTATTTTAATTTTAATTTTAATTTTGAAAAAATAATCGTATTAAGACGGAGGTTGGCGATGGATTGAAGTTACACTCTTAATTGATTGAAGTTACATTCTTAGTGGACTAAAGTTACACTCTAAGTCGACTAAATATACACTATCAATGGGTAAAGTTACACTCTATATGAGTAAAGTTACACTCTCAATATACTAAAGTTACATTCTGAAAAGACTAGAGTTACACTATAAATTAGTTTAAATTTCAAAATAAGATGACATAAAATTACTTGGGAAAATAAAATTAAATTAAAATTACACTTGTAAAAGACTAAAATTACATTTATAAAAGACTAAAATTACACAATAAAAATCCAGAAAATGTGAGGAACTTGTCTTAAAATGACATAAAATTATTTGTAAAAGTAAAATTACACTATTTATTGATTAAAGTTACACTTGTAAGAGATGAAGTTATACCCTAAAAATACGTAAAATATCAAAACTTGTCTTAAAATCATTTTTTAGTATTAAATTACACTATTTTGGATTAAAGTTACACTTGTAAAAGGCTAAAGTTACACTCTAAAAATACGTAAACTGTCATAAAATTGTCATAAAATCAATTTTTAGTATGAAATTACATTATTTTAGATTAAAGTTACACTCGTAAAAGGTTAAAGTTACACTCTAAAAATACGTAAAATGTAAAAAACATGTCCTAAAATCACTTTTTAATATAGAGTTACTTTATTTTGGATTAAAGTTACACTTGTAAATGGCTAAAGTTAAACTCTAAAAATACGTAAAATGTTAAAAACTTGTCTTAAAATCCCTTTTTAGTATAAAGTTAGAATATTTTGGATTAAAGTCACACTTGTATAAAGCTAAAGTTATACTCTAAAAATACGTAAAATGTCAAAAGTTTGTCATAAAATCACTTTGTAGTATAAAGTTGTACGATTTTAGATTAAAGTTACACTTGTAAAAGGCTAAAGTTACACTCTAAAAATACGTAAAATGTCAAAAACTTGGCTTAAAATCGCTTTTTAGTATAAAGTTACACGTTTTTTAATTAAAGTTACACTCGTAAAAGATACAAGTTACACTTGTAAAACTGTACACTCGTAGAAAAACAAAATTTATACTTGAAAACAAAGTCTCACCTTAAAAATGCTAAAATGTCATCAACTTTAAGCTAGAGAGAGAAAGACAATTAATTAATAGATAAAGAATGGATTAGTGTATTGATTACTTTTTGCTTCTAATCTCAACCATCCATATCTAAAGATCTAAAGGCTCTTAGGAGGACTTAGGGACTCAAATGATATAAGGGACTCATTTGAACCTTTCTCTCTCTCTCTCTCTATATATATATATATATATATATATATATATATATATATATAGTCAAATTCTTTTGAGTCCACCATTTCCATAGAGTCCATGAGTCCTCATCCTAGCCATTGGATGAGGGAGATGGATGACTAAGATTTGTAGATTAAAAATCACACTTGTCACTAATTAATTACATATGCACTAATTAATTAACTTTCTCTTTCTAGCTTTAATTAATCACTTTTGAGCACTTTTGAGCTGCTGAGATTTATGAGTGTAACTTTGATGCTTGCGAGTGTAACTCTAATGTTTTAGAGTGTAACTTTAAGTTTTTAAGGCGGTTTGTGTACAAAAATTTGAATTTAAACAATTTTAACACATTACGAGTGTAACTTTGATGCTTTTCGAGTGTAACTCTAATATTTTCGAGCGTAAATTTAAATTTTAAAGACGGTTTTGATATAATAATTTGAATATATATACTTTTAACATTCTACGAGTGTAACTTTGCTGATTTTCGAGTGTAACTTTAATATTTTTAGACGGTTTTGTATAAAAATTTGAATTTATATAATTTTGACATTTTACGAGTGTAACTTGGATGATTTTCGAGTGTAACTTTAATATTTTTTTTAAGACGGTTTATTACTTAAAAATTTAAATTTATATAATTTTTTACATTTTACGAGTGTAATTCTAACATTTTAGGAGTGTAACTTTAATTTTTTTTTAAGACGGTTTTGTACATAAAGATTTGAATTTATATAATTTTAACATTTTACAAGTGTAACTTTGATGATTTACGAGTGTAACTCTAATATTTTACGAGTGTAACTTTAGTAATTTTAGGTCATTTTGAGTGGAAGGTTTTGAATTTTATTACATGTTGAATCTATGTAATTTACTACAAATTTATGAGTGTTACTTTAGTACTCTATGAGTGTAACTGTAGTCCTCTATGAGTGTAACTGTAGTCCTCTATGAGTGTAACTGTAGTAAAAACTATGTAAAAAGCAAGGTAGATCTAGAAAAAGGTAGATCTAGAAAAAAAATTTGAAAACAAGAGTAAAAACTAAAAAAAGAAAAAATATGACATCAACAAGTGTAACTTTTAAGGTCATTTTGTGTTACTTTAATAAATAATGTGTGTTACTTTAATATAAGATATATGTGACTTTAATAAATAAAATGTGTAACTGTAATAGAGAATTTGTGTTACTTTAATAGAAGTTATTGGCACTTAACACCCCTTTTTCAGATCTAGAATTAAAAAAAACACAGAAACAAGATCTGAAAAAAGTAAAAAAAAAAACTCAACACCAACACCCACCCACCGCCACCAACCGACACAACACTACAAAGACACGCCCACCCACCACCCTAGATATCCCAACCGCCACCCACTGACACACGAAACACCAGCAACAACAACAACAACGACAAAACACAAAAACAGATCTGGGTTTATTCATATCTGAAAAAAAAAACAAAAGAAGAAGAAGGAGGCAGGCGGCGGGAGTATGGGAGGCGCGTGAGGAGGAGGGCCGCAGGGGAAGAAGGGGCGGCACACGACGGTGGTGGTAGCAGTGGCTTGGTGCGTCAGAGGTGGGAGGAAAAGAAAGAAGAAAACTGAAGGGGGATGGGAGGGCGGCGGCGGCAGGGATGTGGTGTCGGGTGGTGAAGTGTCGGGTGGGCGGTTGGGTGGAAATGGCGTGGTTTTTGTGGTGTTGACGACGGTAGTGGCGGTCGGGTGGTGGTGGTTCGGTGGTGGTCTGGTGGTAGTAAGTGAGTGAGGAAGGATGAGTGAGTGAGTGAGGTAGTGATTTATTTGGGGTTTTAGAGAGTGAGGAAGGAGGAGTGATTTATTTGGGTTTTTAGAGAGAGAGTGTTGGACCAATTTTATAGTTTTGATAATGACATGTGTTTACGTAATAATATATGTTTTACTCGATATATCATATACGTGTAATTGTGTGCTTTAGTCTTATTA
>JAIUZE010004014.1:0-127440 GCA_022085475.1 Heliosperma pusillum
AAGTCAAAGTCGACTTAAAAGTCAAGAAAAAGTCAAAGATGGACTTACAAAAGTCAAGAAAAAGTTTAATGACGACTTAAAAGTCAAGAAAAGTCAATGACGACTTTAAAAAGTCAAGAAAAGTCAAAGACGACTTAAAAGTCAAGAAAAGTCAAAGATGACTTAAAAAGGGATTTTCATGAAATCTCGCAGAAATTCCAAATACGAACTCGGAATTTCCAAATACGAATCGAAACAATAAATTCTATTTTAAAACTTAACTTTGCTGAAAAGTAATCGTAAAACATTTTTACTAGAAAAATTGGGTACTTTTCGGGTTGTTACAGTGCAGATGATGAGAATCGCCTCTCCCACACATGAAGTCTCATGACCATCCTTGTGTGTCACAAAAGTAAATGAATCGGAAACCTTTCTTTTTTTAGGTTGCTCTTAAAGTCCAGTTACATCCTACATGTCTTCTTCCACATTTGTATGTCACCGTGTGCGATTTCATGAATGTTAAAACTTTGATTCACACTTAAATAATTGTATGACGTAACTACTTCCGTCAAAGATATCTTATTAGGAAATGTTTGACCAACACAAAACTCTCCCCGGACATCTTTGCCTCCGCGATTATACTAAACAATTGTCTTTCATCACCCTCTATAGTACATGTTTAGGTTCTCATGATGCTTGTATTTCTTCTTAAACTTATGGGTTGAATAAAGGACAATGTCTATCAAAATAAATATTGTTTCTTAATGGTATCATTCCAAGATTTGATGGACCTCCGACAAGTCACATGTGGGTATTTTATATGGGTTTCTTCACACTCCTCCTCACATGTGAGACCCTATTTTTAATCAGACAGAGGGCGATTAGGCCTCTCTTCTGGCTATTGAAAGCAAACCGTGTGATTTTTTAACAGTTGCGTTTCAAGGCCCCGTTTCATTCATATTATAACGTGGGCTGTTACCATGTGAGAAAGGAAGATCCTCCATTAATGGTGTATTGGTGAAGCTTGATGTTTAGTTATTTGCTAGTTATAGAGAGAGGGGAATGAATTCGAGAGATAAAAAGATATTTCATTAATGACTTGAGTAACATACATTATGTATTTACACTGATAATACCACAACTAACTTCTAACTAACTAAGTCAATGTTGACTATAACTAACTTGACAGGAAATTGTAGTGATTGTTGTACTGAATCATTCTATACTACTTCCACTCTGATCAAACCCGTACTTCTTCACCATGGTCTTATTAATCAACGGCCCTTTGTAAAAATTTTGTACGTATTCCGAGAGCTTGAATGATTGGTAGCGTGCAACATCTGGGCTCGCTATCAGCTCTGTGAGTGGGCCGTACTCATTGTCCGGAGTGCCCGGGGCGAATGTGCTGGCTACAGAAACTCGAGTTCTGTTTTTTTGCCCGGGTTGTCGAGTCATTACAACTCGATGCTTTCCACTCCGGTAAGCATCATTGGTTAGAATCTGCATTGAAAATGTAAAAAAAAAAACCGTTAGTAACATGAATTTTTTTTCTTAAATATCCTATATAAGCACAACTTTCGATCTAATACCAATGACTTTAAGCAAAACATTCAGTGAATTTGAATGGTAAAATAAGAAGAAAAGCCCAATGACTTTTACCAAACAGTTCAGGAAACTGCAGTGAATTTGAATGGTAAAATTTGGTCTGCAAGTAAATAAAAACTAAAAGCCAAGCAAGCACCTTAAGCGCTAAATCCGAAAGATTTACTAGTTGTTGATCAGACCAACCAGTATTATACGAACAGAAGAAATTCAAGCAACATAATACCAGACTAAACAGAACAATACCAATAAAAGAGAGGAGAACAGGTTTATAACACAGAAAGGTTCTAACTGTGCGACATTCATTGGCATTTTTCCGAAACAGTACGTTTGCATAAATACGGAGCAATGAGACTAAGTAACAGAACCAAGTTTATGAAAGCTGATAATTCACTTGAAAAGATGGGATCTTTAACTAAACTAAAACTTGGGTGTTGAAAAGAAGCTAATAATGTAGACTGTTCTGCCATACCCTGTTTTGTTTCCATGGTGTAGAGTTCTTTCTAAGGTTTTGTTATGGCAGAAAACTGATGAAATGGGTTCAGGGGTTTAGCTTACAACTATGATTTTCTACTACTACATAAAACAGTTCAAAATTTCAAAAGTTTTATTACCTGGAGGAAATCACCAATGAACACTATGAGAGTGCCACGCTCCGGATTGTAATTGACCCATTCACCCCCGATTTTGAGTTGTAATCCCGATACATCGTCGGTCAGTAGAATTGTCATCAAACCGGGATCCGTATGTGGAAGAAACCCGAAAACCTTCTTCGGCTTTGGACATCGTGGGTAGTGGTTGGCAAACAAACCAACCCTGCCCAAGAAACCGTCCCCCCTCAGACGGTCATCTGGCAAGCCTAAACCCTGGGCTAAATAACCCGCCAGTCGGTCTGCCAGTAGCTTGATTTCGCTTTCCCACTCAATCACCTCCGTTCTGCAGACTAGAGGAGATGAATTGTTACAATGGGGGCCAAGCCGAATCTGGAGAGTATCTCTCCAACTCGCTACTTCTGAATGGAAGAGGTCGTGGTTGGTATGGAAGTGAATCCCGGTTTCGTAGGTTTCGTGCCAGCCATACCAAAATCTCTTCTCGGCTGAATGCGACTTGTAAAAGATCCTCATGGAAGTGAGGAGCTTATCACAAAGGTCGTTGGCTATTCCGTGGTTTCTAATCTTGAAAAAACCACAGGTAGCCGATGCATCTCTTATTTTCGAAATTAACTCATGGCCTGGCGCTACCATGTTAACTTCCGGTATAAGAGAGAAGTTGTTGGAAGCCCGAACGGAAATGACAGTCCCGTGAGGCTTGAAGAAGAAAGGAGGAATCTTGGGCCGCCTCTTATTAACAATCTTTTTAAGACCAACCTTGGAATTGTCAAACTGTTCCAAGGCCAGTCTTGGGTTGTTGTCCTCATCGCCGTTGTTGTTGTTGTTGTTGTTGCTGTTGCTGCTTGCCATGTTAGAATATGACTCGCCCGGGTCGTTTTTTGTGTTTGGGTATGTGAGGGACAGATTAAAAGATGGAGCAAAATTTAAAGAAGAGAAAAGGAAGGACAACAACAAATACGAGTCGCAAGAGAGAATGGCAGTGTTTGAGTGTTTAGTGTTGTGTAAGACAGAGGAATGAATGACAGTGTTTGAGTGTTTAGTGTTGTGTAAAACAGAGGAATGAATGGCAGTGTTTGAGTGTTTAGTGTTGTGTAAAACAGAGGAATGAAAGGCAGTGTTTGTGGGTTAAGTGCTGTGTTAGACAGAGGAATGAATTTGCATAAATGATTAGAAAGCAAATGTTTTTGATGTATTTTTTGCACACTCAATGGCTGCGTAGATCAAGTCTTTTATAGCTAAAGATTATCCAACTAAGTGGGCCACATTTAACTCTAATTGACCAACTAATTAACATAGGAATCCTAACACCCATTAACAACACATCCTCTTCAAGTCTTGTCACAAGCAACATAATTTAAATCAATTATTCAAGCTCTTGATTCAAACTCACCGACTCCTAACTTAGACACAAAGAACTGATGCTTAGCTAGCGGAAGCGACTTTGTAAAGACATCTGCAATTTGGTCGTTTGTACCACAAAACTTTAGCATGATTTTACAATCAGCTAGTAGCTTGCGAATGAAGCGATGTTGCACATCTATATGTGCTTAGTCCGATCATGTGTCCGACATTATTCAATGTTAAGATTTTGACATGAAACAATATCAATAAAATCACCGGTTCTCCTAAGACGGACATATCCGTCTTAAAAGTAAAACAAGTCAACTACACCTCACAATGCTAGATAAGATAAATGATTTAGCTTGTTCTTAAAAGCTTTCCTTTTATCCTATTCTTTCTACTTGACCTGTCTTAAATTCAAGAAGGATATACCCGTGTTTAAAAGAATTTGTGGTTAATCAAAATCAATCAATTAACAATCAACTACTAGTTTTAATGCCCGTGAAACTCACGGGTTCACGGGGCGTTGTTGGTTACTGATTTTTTTGTTATGTTTTTTGTTTTGCGATTTGGTGTTTAATGATACTGTTTAGGCAAAATTAGCAAAGTTGTGTGCATAGGCAGCTTTGTTGTCTTTTTTGTTTATGGAGCCATTATTTGTGCTAAATACGTAGTAGTAAATTACTCAGTAGATACATGATATTCATCAATGAAAAGAGACTCTTTTTAAATGAGAGAAAGTTATTGATTAAGGAGTAAGCCTGTAAAATAACTGGAATGTTCAGACAAATGCTATACATTTTCCTGACCCTTATTTCTAACGCGCTTTTTTTTCGCTACTCATGATATTATCCATCGGCTCTTCAGATGTTGTCATTGTTAGGCGAAGAAGTTGTCTCTGATGCTTTTTGCCGCTTTCTGTTTGTAGAAGTTTACATTTCCTGATAGACGTATTGTGTTCGAACTGTAATCTGTCTGGTGTGATATTGTTGAACATTCGTCCGGTGCCACCCCAATTTAAGAGGGGTATGCTGTGAGAAAAGTAAGGGAAAACTGATGGAGTTTACAAATCAACACCACAACATAATCCTGCTAAACATAAACATATCTTTTGTTTCATGTGTCTTGTTGTAGAGTTGTATCAGATGTTTGACTTCTAGTGAAGTTTTTGGTGGCTGTTAAATTGGTAAGCTCTACATAACACTTGTGTGGATTTACATGAGAAATAATTACTTGCAGAATTATTTAGAATTATTTTTCTAATTTCTCATATCCAAATAAATAGTCTCCGAATTTTTTTTCCAAAAACCAAGCCAAGTGATAAAATACACCATTTAACTAAACACCTTCTTATAGTCCCTGTTACAACGCCCCATATTTAAATTGGTAGTGATAAAATGGGAGTATTTGGATAAACCCTTGTGGATTTACATGTGAAATAATTACTTGCACAATTATATTTCTAATTTCTCACAACCAAATAGATGAAATAGACCATTAAAACAAGGAAAATTTTCGGTTTGGGTGCCCAAAGTTTCACATAAGTTCAATTTGGGTGCCTCGCATTTATATGTTTTGATTATGGGTGCTTGGTTCTAATTAAAGTTTAGTTCAAACATTAAAAAAACATAAAGATATCCCCTTGGAGTTGTGACAAAACTCAGTACTTGGTATAATCGTATATGCTTGTGTATGAAGAGCAACGACAAGGAGCTAAATAATATAGGCATATACTTTACCAAACTTAAGAACATTATATGTTACTCTTATATTTCTTATATGAATGTGGCTATGAAGGAGTAATAGAAGCAGTTAGTTGAACATTATATGTTACTCTTATATGGTTAAGAAACATGTTATTAGTAGTGCTGAGTCGATCAGTTAATCAAGACATTCATCGATGAAGAGTAAGACATTCATTGATATAAATAAACCATGTGGCAGGAAAAGGTTGAGAAGCGGAAAAAACATGTAAATGAACCTCTAAGTCGAACTAGGTAGACAGTAGACAGTAGACAGAGATGATAAGATTATATTTCCGTAAGGTATAAAGCTGTAGGCTGTAATTATGTTGTTCATTTTGAAAAATAAAAGCAAGCAAGGATAATAGTTGTAGGAGTATTTATGAAAGGAATTTAAGCAAACGTAGGTTCTGGCACTTACCGCGATCATACAGGAAACAATTCTATCGAATTGAATCAATCGAACCCAAACCTGCAAAAATAGGCTTAAAACGTAACTATGAATGAATGAATATACATAAACAAATTGAATCAATTTATTAGCTTCACCAGACACCAAAACGCAAACAAACTACTCCATTCATTACCATTAATGACCATTTTTTGGTACAACACCATGAGGCAACTAATAATTTGCTTTAGTAATTCAATCATTCATAAACATTGATTTGTGTCATTCAACTAACATTTGTCATTCAAATTTGGGAAGAAACGCTTTTTTTGTTGGGGAAGATAGATGAAGCAATGAATAAGGAATTATTTATTTTTTTTGCAATTAGAGCATCTCCGCCGGGTTTGGTCCGGGCCAAAGTATTAAAATAAGTCCAAGTGTTGGGCCGGGCTACAGGCACGGACCTATTCTATCGGCCCATAATCCCAAACCCGGCCATGCGGGTTTAAATCGGGCTTGTGGGCCTATTTGGCTTATAATCTTTACCCTACAAATAACTTTCGAAATCCTCATTATGCAATTAAATACTTTGTTAACAAAATTACCGTACAAAATTATGAAAATTTTCTAGTATTGTCAAGTAAGAATGTAATGTATATTTTTATCACCTTCTAGGCTTCTAAGTTCTATCTAGGGTGACTCGCATAAACTAAGCGCACAATTCCAGCATTGTATTGATGAACGTGTATTAGTATTGTGGACTCTTTATGGTATTATAGTGTTGGACTTATTATACTCCATTGTTCTTTAGGCTAAAAATCATTGACTTATATCACACACTCACTCTATCAAACAAAATCATTGACGCATTTATCAAACTAATAGTATTAAACAAATTAGTAAGGCTTATCACACTAATACTGCTTAACAAATTACTATGGCCATTTACTAGATAAGCAATTGATTGGTTAAGTTTTTCACTAAGCGACATTGCTCAGTTAGATCCTTAATATTATATCGGTTTTTCTAACATGGGCCCTAAGGGCACATGTTGGAGTACTTAAAAGGAAACATAAGTAAAAATGTTAAGAACAACGTATGATAGCAGGAAACTCAATTGTGTTTTGTTATTTAGTTCAATGAGGTATTTATACAAACATACCGACATACCATACTAGGGTTTAGGAAACCCTATCGGCCACACGGCCCAATACTAGCAATAGAAGATGGGCTAATCCTGTTACCCCCCCTCAAGATGGAGCATACAGATTACAAATGCCCATCTTGCTGACTAAATAAGCAAACTGAGAAATACCAAGAGACTTAGTAAGGACATCGGCAAGTTGTTCGGTAGTAGTAACATGAGAAGGAGAAATAAGACCGTCTTTAATCGCATCACGAACAAAGTGACAGTCAATCTCGATGTGCTTCGTTCGCTCATGAAAGACGGGATTCTGAGCGATGTGTAAGGCATATTGACTATCACAAGACACAGGAACAGGCCCAGACTGGGCCACACCAAGGCAACGGAGCAAGCCCACGAGCCATTTAATTTCACTAGTTAAGGCTGCCAAGGAACGGTATTCAGCCTCAGCTGAAGATCGAGAGACGGTTGGTTGCTTCTTGGTTTTCCATGACACGGGGGAAGAGCCAAGAAACACCAGCCATCCAGTGAGAGAACGTCGTGTGACAGGACACGCGGCCCAATCCGCATCGCACCACCCGGAGAGGGACAAACACGTATCGGATCGTAGGAGGATACCCTGGCCGGGGGTACCCTTCAAGTAACGAACGACCCGGAGCGCAGCGTCCCACTGACAGTTACGAGGAGCATGCATGAACTGAGACAAGATGTGAACAGAATAAGTGAGATCCGGTCGCGTCACGGCCAAATATACCAGGCGGCCAATCAAGCGACGATAGGGAGCGGGATCCGAGAGAAGAGGACTGGTGTCATCATGAAGCCGATGGTTTTGCTCGAGGGGTGTGGCAGCCGGTTTACACCCCAAATAGCCAACCTCGGAAATAATATCAAGGGCATACTTGCGCTGGCATACAAAAATACCCTCGGGACCGCGAGCTACTTCCAAGTCCAAGTGTTGTTGGCAATTAAGGCACTGATCTCGGCCTCCATAGCCTTACACCAGGCGGGGTCGTGTACAACTTCTTTAAAATTACGGGGCTCAGTAGTGGCATTGAGAGCTGCAATATAATGGTGATAATCCTTGGAAAATTTAGTACTTGTCATATAATGAGTAAGAGGGTAAGGTGTACCTGAGAGAGACGGTGACAGATGAACATGGGCGACGGAGGACGGACCACTACCTTTCGACGTACTACCCACAACATAATCACGGAGGTGAGACGGAAGCATCTTGCTGCGAAGGCCACGACCAAGAGCAGCCTCCTCCTGCTCAGTAGAACCCACACCAGTTGAACCCTCATCCATAGTATGCGAAAGAGCAGTACCCACAGCTCCAGAATCAGGAGAGTCCGTGGGTGGGGTGACCTCGGTTTCAGGGTCAGGAACTCCGGTATTGCTGCTAGGAATGGGCACAAGAGACAGGTCAGGCGAGGCAGCGGGTGGGTCGAGAATCAGGTCGTCAGGAGCACCATCATCAGGGGCACACGGTGAGGGTAGGGCCCTTGGTGTTTCAATGGCATCCATAGCCAAAAAAGGGAAATGAGTTTCATAAAATTTGACATCCCGAGATACAAAAAAAACCTCACGCTCCAAATCATACAAATATCACCCTTTCTTACCCGAGGGATATCCCATGAAAATACACTTCCGACTCCGACTAGCAAATTTATCACCTTTGGCACGTTGGTTGTGAGCAAAACACAACGCACCAAAGACCCGTAGGCTGTCAAGCGGTGGAGGAGTGTTGAATAAAATTTCATATGGAGTAATACCACCTAATAAGACTGATGGTGTCCGATTAATAAGATGGGCTGCTGCCATGACACACTCACCCCAAAACTTAAGGGGCAATCCAGCCTGAAACCGTAGAGCCCGGGCCACATTTAGGATATGTTGATGCTTACGTTCGACCCTCCCATTTTGTTGAGGAGTACCGACACAAGAAGAGTGAAACAGAATTCCATGATCAGCAAAATAGGGTTGCAAAGCATGAAATTCCGTTCCGTTGTCACTACGCACAATTTTAAGGGCCGAAGAAAATTGACGAGATATCATAGCAATAAAATGCATAAACTTGGTGTAAACTTCAGTTTTGGATGACAACAAATATATCCAAACTGCCCGAGAGCAATCATCAACAATCGTTAAAAAATAACGTGCACCACTTAAGGCGGGTGGGTCATACGGTCCCCACAAATCACAATGAATGAGTTCAAAAATACGACTACTTTTATTCGTGCTTAAAGGGAAACTATTACGTATATGTTTCGCACGGTGGCAGACCTCACACGGTGTTGCCAACGTGTCTTTAGAATTACTAAGAAAAGGGAGTAATTTGATAACTTTCTCAGACGGATGACCCAATCGATTATGCCACAACGAAATGGAAGACCCTACAGCCACGGCACCCGTCACAATAGTATCTTCACGTCGAAGGTAGTATAGTCCGTCATGACGATCACCCAGTCCAATCACCGTTCTCGTAGTCAGGTCCTGAATGGTACACACACGAGCATTAGTAACAACATGGCAATTTAAAGCATCATTCATTTGAGAAATAGAAATTAAATTGCAATTCAATTGTGGTACAAAAAGAACAGGGTCAAGAGTGATTGTTGAAGTGAGGACCACACGGCCCACTTCAGTGGCATATACCCGGTTACCATCAGGTAACCCAACAACACGGCGAGGCACGGTACGCACATCAAGAAGGGCAGCAAAGTCACCAGTCACATGATGGGAACAACCGGTGTCAAGAAGCCACTTACCCGAGAAGGTATGATTAGTGATGCCATAAATTGTTACAGCACCTTTAGGAGACTCACATTCATCGGTTACGGCATGAGCAGCGTGAGAGCTTTCCCCTTTTGAAGGACCACCGTTGCTGCTACTGTCGCCCTTATTAGAGCCACCCCTGCTTCCACCACGACCAGACCGATATCCACCTTGACCCCCCCTCGAGAGGAGCCACCACGGCCTGGTTTAGAAAGACCCTTTAGATCGTACCACCAATCCGGCAATTCGTCCATTAAATCGAAGCACATGCTTCGGTCATGACCCTTACGATTACAATGAGAGCACACAAGTTGTTGACGTTCAGTACGGGTAAGCATGGTCGAGGGACGAGGGGTAGACCGAGGCTGGGTACGGACCGCAAAACTAGCAAGATCAGGAACGGGTTCCTTAACAGAACTGATACCCCGTACACGTTCTTCTTGTGATATTAATTGAAAAGCACGATTAAGCGAAGGAAGAGGGGATTGAGATAAAAGAACAGACCGGAGAGATGCATAGTGAACAGATTGCAGACCGAGAAGGAAGCGATGAAGACGAGTGTTCTCTCGACGTTCAACATACTGTTTGGCAATAGCACACTCACATTTATTACACTTGCAGCCCAAAACAGGGTGATGCTTGTCAAGTTCATCCCACAATTGACATAACTTAGCATAGTAAATAGCAACCGTCATGGTGTCGGTTTGGCGACAGTCATGAAGAGCGGCTTCAAGTTGTTGAATACGAGGACCGTCAATTATACTGAAACGTTCCGTGAGATCATCCCACAATTGTTTGGCGGATTCATATTTAGGTAAGAGGGAGCGTACCTCAGGGTCAATGGTGGTGGTCAGCCACGAGACAAGCATGCTTTGGAGCGCCTCCCAGTCCTCCTTGGTACACGGTGGCTGAGGGACGTTATATGTGCCATCAACAAACCCATACTTACGGCGGGCACGTAGGGCATGACGAATGGCATGTGCCCAATCGTCAAAATTGTCGAGTTTGAGACTGACAGAGGTGATACGGTCACCTGGCTTGTCTTGCGGACCGATGTAGTACGGAGATGAAGGCTCGATTTTTGTAGGTGGATCATCGCCAGCCATGGCGAGATATTTATACAAACGTATTGCAATGATAACCATGACGGGTACCATGTTAAGAACAACGTATGATAGCAGGAAACTCAATTGTGTTTTGTTATTTAGTTCAATGAGGTATTTATACAAACATACCGACATACCATACTAGGGTTTAGGAAACCCTATAGGCCACACGGCCCAATACTAGCAATAGAAGATGGGCTAATCCTGTTAAAAAAACATGGCATTGGAATTTGAAAAAGTGCTTAATTATTTCAATTTTCCACGATATACTTGTATAAAACCATCTTTGGCAAAAATCCGTGCTACTTAAAATCGTAAATTGACACTGATTATTAATTTTGCATGACATCAGAAAAACAGTTTTAGTGTTGCGTCTCTCAGCATTATTCTCCGCTTTTTAGTTACGAAGTTCCTTCTCTTGTCTTCTCTTATCTCTCTCTTAATCAGTCACCCTCTCTTTCTGGTAATATGTCTTTTTCCTAATTTCTTTTCTAATTACATTTTTGTAGATTAATTCAATATTATTAGTTTATGTTCATTGATTCTTCATTTACTGTCTTCTCATTTCAATTCCCATCTCTTTAATTGCAACCCTTTTCTGAATTTTATTCAATTTGTGTGTTAAATTGTTGAATTTTAAATCATTTATGGTGGTTGTTTTCTTGATTTTTCAATTTCATTGTTTTTGCAGAAAAGTGTACATTTTTGTGAATTAGAATTGACTTATAATAATGGCTGAATTGATGGACTTACCTATGGATTTGATGATTAACATACTACTAAGATTCCCTGCAAAACCTTTGTTGCAATTTAAGTGTGTTTGCAAAATATGGTGTCAATTAATTAGCTCCCTTCATTTTACCCAAACCCATCTTGATCAAACCCTAGCTCAATCCAACCCGATTCGTCGCTTTGTTTTTTCAGCCCCTCATCTTTCTTCTGCTGAATTTGACACCTTTGACCGTGTTTCAAACCTCGAAAACCCGTTTGGAATAGAGGGTTTTGCCCATGTGGTGGGTTGTTGCCATGGATTGTTGTGCCTATGCAATTATGATTTGCACCTCACCATCTTGTTATATAACCCGACAACCCGAACACAGAAAAGGCTACCCTTTTTGGCCAAGCCCTCGACCCTACCTCACCGGTATTGTTTTGGGTTTGGGTATGATGGGGTGTCTAAGGATTATAAGTTTGTGAGAATTCTCCAGTCGGATGAGGGGACGAGTCCTTTTCGTAGCCAAGTTATGGTTTATAGCTTGAGAGCGGATTCTTGGGTGCAGGGTCCAAATGTTCCCCAACCCTTTTTCTCAGACCGTGATAATGGTGTTCTTGTTGATGGGACATTGCATTGGGCTCATGGAGTTTATGATGGGATTCAGAAGCATTATTCTATAGTTAGCTTTAACCTAAATGATCATAGCTTCGGTGAGGTGCCACAACCAGAGTATGGAGAAGAGTTCATTAACTTGCGAGTCGGGGTGCTAGATGGGTGTTTCTGCCTTTTGGTTAATGATTTGGATTACTCAGATATATGGGTTATGAAACAATATGGTGTAGCTAGTTCATGGACTAGGCTGTTCAGAGTTGGCCATCTGCAAAAGCATATGTTTTTCGAGTGGCCAATTGGCTACTCGTTAAATAGACGGGAATTGTTATTGCAGCAGAATATATGGAGGGTTGTATCGTTTGATTTGGAGACAAAGATTTTTAAGGATATTAAGGTCTGTGACTTTTCTAGATGCATAGACACTCAAGTCTGTGTGGAGAATCTTCTCATGTTGAAGGATAGTGAGTCTGAAGTTGAGGACGCTGACCTTCAGCTTGCAAAGAAGAGGAGAAGATGGAAGAGATTCACCCATAAAACAAGGACAAATAGGTAAATTTCTATTTGAATGTCATGCGTAATAATTCGTTTTTTTTTTCATTATATAGAGCTTTGATAAATTACTTTATTTATTTGTTCCTTATAAGCACAAATCTAAGGCCTGTACGTTTTCTTCTGTAGAATCACCGACAAGTAAGAAAATGATGCATAGCATGGGAGGATTCGGAATATGGAAAGGTAAATCGTGAACGTCCATTTATTATAATCTTTACTAATGCTTGTACGTGAGTAGTCACTAACTATATTATGCTATGCATTATTTGGTTAACTGTTCGCTTTTGCTGCTTTGCAAATGTGTAAGTAGAGTAAAATTTTCGACATAAGTGTTGCGTATATTGTGAAGAATGCAGCACAAGAAGCATTTCCCGTTCTTACAGTTTGTTAGGATAATATATGATATCGTTTGTTATTATTGTCTATTCATAAGACCATAACCATCATCTTACACAATGTCAGGCTCTCTATCTAATATAAGACGCTGGAGATGTCCTCTACGATCCTGTCTGCTGGAACCTGCCATTGTTGATCAATACGGTAACCGATGTTTCTGTTTATTGTGCTCTATATCTCCCTTTCTGGTTATAATGCTCCCTATATCTTGTAATAATGATTTGCGTGTAATTTATCCTTTGTCATCGATCTAACTGTACATGAATATTTGTGATCGTTAATAATCCCGGGATATTCTTGGGCATGATCATGTCGTGTAATTGCAATGCCAATTTTTTAATTTTTACGGATGCTGCAAAAAGCAGTCAGTCCAAGCTTATAAGTTCATTCCATTAATGCCTCTCTTTTGAGAATTTTACCTTTGTATGGGAAGTAAAAACTGAGGAAATTGTTTTCATTAAGCCCAATGTTTAGTGAGTTGGTTCATCTTCACCTTTTAACTTGATCTCATTTGACACTTGTTCGTCTTCCTCACTCATTTGTGGTGTTCTTACACTTATTATAGTTTAATTCCGATTTTAGTCGGGTAAAGCCAACAAAGCCCCTCCTCATGAAACTAACCACCGTTTCATCGATATAAGAATCAAATTCAAGAATTAAGTTAAATTGATTTATAAAGCGGTAAGAATTGAGTAGACTTGTTGACACTTGACATTTCTCCTAGCCTTGACTTTATCCTTGCTCACATAGTCACCGTTAGGCGACAATGGCTTTTCAACCTCCATGATTAAACACAAATTCTCACTTGTGATTAGATCAGGTCAATTGGATTCGGATTGTTTGGGTTTGCGAGAATTCGTGTTGGGTTGGACCAGGTCATTCCAGTGTCGGGTCAATTTATTTTGGGACCGAGTCATTTGGGATGTCTTACAAAATTTTGATGTTTCACACCCAATTGAAATAATTATAAAACAGTAGGTCTTGCTTGCGACGGATCGGATCTTGCGGCGGGTATTTTGTGAGAGAAAATGGGTAGAGGGGACAAGGTGGGCACCCCCCATGTGCTTCTCCACTCACCCTTGATGGGTATTTTGTGAGAGAATATGGTATCCGTCTTAAGCTTGCGACGGATAGTATCCGTCACAAATGAGAATTTGATTATAAAAAGGAACGGTAGGTCTTGCTTGCGACGGATCGGATCTTGCGACGGGTATTTTGTGAGAGGAAATGGGTAGAGGGGACAAGGTGGGCACCCCCCATGTGTTTCTCCACTCACCCTTGATGGGTATTTTGTGAGAGAATATGGTATCCGTCTTAAGCTTGCGACGGATAGTGTCCGTCACAAATGAGAATTTGTGAAAAAGGAAATGTGGTGGTGAGATTTAAGAAAAAGGTTGATTAATTGCCAATCTTTACAAACTGGGTAATGTCTTAAGTTTCTTAGGACCTACACGATCTTACGAAGTTGATTTGAGTGCTGTTAATAGTAATGTCAGTATCTCATTCCTACCTCAATACCTACTCCTTTCGCTATCTTCACTACTTTTCACTTTTAATCACTAATTTGCCTTAAAGCCCCCCTCACAAAGAGAAGTGAGGGCAAGTTGAGGGCAAATGGAACCCTCCATCCGCTATTTGTGAGGGGAACTTGACCCGTCTTAAGTTTGCGACGGATCGCCATGTCGCAAATAAGATTTGTTGTTTAAACCTTCTGTATAATCATTATAGTTAGGCTTAAATGAATTACTCGCTATGTTTTAGTGTATAGTTTACATTTGCTTTATTTTGTGAGTTGAAAATAAAACATAAAACAAATGTATATTATACTAGGACGGAGGGAGTAAAATCAAACGTAGGTATAATATTCCCTTTGTTTTTGTATATATAACGTTTTAATTTTCGAGGCGATTATTTGACTTTAACTTTTACATAATATAGTACTCTGTAGTATAAAAATAACACCATTAAATTTCTTATGAAAAAAGTTTTCATATGAGTTTACCATTTCATGATAATTTTTCTTATATTAAAAGAGAGATCGAAGAGAGAAGAAAATGTCTCGAAAAATGAGTAAAAAACAGAGGGAGTAAAAATAGGATGAAAGAAGTAATAATACCAAGTAGTTCATGAGTACGAACTCTAGTAGGTGTAGACGGAACAAGAAATATTAATGTTTCTTTAAATAATTTATTATTTTTGGGTGAATATTTAGTTGGAGTAATAAATTTATGAAAAAATAATTATTTACCGTAAACAAGGGACATTATAATCTTTATTATGATATTAATAATAATATGTTTCCTTATATCTTAATCTATGTAATATTCTCTAATATATATATTCTCACTATCTCCTACACTCTGAAAACATCCTCTAAATTTACAATTCCATGCAACACATAAACATCATCTTCCCATAAAACAGTACAACAAAATATGTGCACTTGCGACATAAACAGAGGAAATTACTATCTCCCGGAGGAGCTAATAACTGAAATCCTTTCAAGATTACCTGTTAAGCCTCTTCTTTGCTTTAAATCCGTCTGCAAATCATGGCGCGACCTAATCAAAACCCGAGAATTTACCAAATTGCATCTTAAACAATCAAAAGAATCTAACTCAGGCGGGATGATCACTCTTTTTACCAACATTAACCTTTGTACTTTAAACTACCACCACCCTAACAACACATGTGCCGTACAACTGAATTCTCCGACCTTTCTCGACTATTTCAACTCACGGTGGAACGAACTTGGGCCGCCGGTTTTAGTGGGGTCCTGCAACGGGTTGATATGTTTCACAATGCCAATTGACGGTTATGTTATGTATAACCCATCGACTAGAGTGTTTAAAGAGTTACCTAAAGCTACGAGAACAAATTCGTATGGCTTTCGAGTTTATAGTTTTTTAGCGTATGATCAAGTTAATGACGATTACAAGGTTTTTGAAATTTTCCAGTACAACGAGGATTATCGTCATGACAACATAGTCGGAGCTGAGTGTTTGATTTTTAGTATGAAAGCGAATACATGGAAGACAATTGACACTAATGTTCCATATCATAAAAACAATTTTATTGTCAAGAACAATTCTTTGCGTTGGGTTGATCGCGAAGCTATGTTGATTAGAAGTTTCGATTTCCTTAGTGAAAGGTATGATGACGATGTTAGTAGGGTCTCGAAGAATTTGATCTCTTTAGTAAAAGGTCCTCGTTTTGGAGATTTACGAGATGATTTTGATATCTTAACGGTTGGAACTGACAATTTAGAGGTAGAGTTCGTGTTATGGGTGAATTCCGGATGGACGACCTTTCCTATTGTTCGCTCAAAAGTCGGGGGTGGCCCGGTTGTATTATTATTGGCGGATGGACCTAGCCGCCAAGTAATAGGTTGGTCCGGCATGAAAGACGGTGTAGTGATGGAGGATCGATTCCCGGATTTGTGTTGTAAAGGGGAGACTTTGATATCTGCAAAACCATGGGTGGAATCCCTGGTTTCCTTAGAATGATTGGTTTAATTAGTTGGCGTAGAATCAGGACCGGTCCTGACTAGACCTGGCAAATGGGTCAAACGGGTCGGGTCGATATGGGTCGGGTCAACTCGGGTTTGCTCAATCTTTCGGGTCGGGTCGGGTCGCTTTCGGGTTTGGGTCAGTTTCGGGTTTGGGTCACTTCGGGTCTGGGCCATTTCGGGTATGGGTCATTTTGGGTCGGGTTATTTTAGATTCATATCCGATTTATTTAGACCATTTTCACGTCAAAATGATCAAGTTAGTTTTCGAGTCAAGCTCGTGTCGAGGCAAACTGGCACGGGCCGACTTGGACCAAGCCGAGCTTGAGCTGCACGTGGGCCGTCTCGTCTTATTATCACTCCTAATCACAATAAATTGGGTCATTTAGGATCATTTCAAATCGGGTCGTGTGTAGGTCGGTGGTTTCGGGTCGGGTTATTTTGGGTCGGGTCTCTTTCGGATCAGTCAATGTTCGGGTCGGGTCTGGGTCGGGTCGGGTCAATTCGGGTTTCGGGTCATCCTTGGGTCAGGCAATTCTGGGTCGCTTTCGGGTCTCGGATCAGCCTTATCGGGTCGGGTTATTCGGGTCGGGTCAGTTTTGCCAGGTCTAGTCCTGACCATTTTGAGGCCCTAGGCAAAATTGTAAAATTGGGCCCTAGAAATTTTTTTAGTTCAATTAATTCGCGTGCCATTGTCAAATACATGATACTAGATTTCATGTCCATGCGATGCCCGGGTTTACGTTAATGTCATTTTCGTAATTTTCCTATAACAGTTAACTTATAAAAATAAAGTTTTAAAGTTTTAAGGCTATAATAAAATATACTCCGTAATTTTTTAAAAAATAATATTGATATATTGATTTAACTTCTATTTTAAACATATGTTACCAACCTTGTCGGGACTCAAGTTATATTTGATCTATATTATGACTCGAAAAATGATCCAAAGTACATAAGAATCAAGCTCTCTAAGACAATGTTTTAAGCAACTCAAAAGATTTTGGGTTGATAACCTCATCTTAGGCTAATTATTCGATATGAGACAATTCTACTATTTATAGATATTAGTATATTCACCACACATACATTATTTTTCAATGTGAGATATATAACATACTAAGAATTACACAAAGTATATAAAAATAATATGAAATTTTATACTGTAATGATATCATTTTTTTTACCACAAACCTAATTATATTATTTTCATAATTAATACAAAATTTTAAGAGCTCTATAAAACAGTATTCTCTCCGTCTTAATCATTTGATTGTCTTTGATTAAAATACTCCTAAAAAAAGGAAGACTTTGGGTTTATCTCTAAATCTAAAAAACGACTCTTATTTATAATCGTGTGATCATCCTAGCTTATGATATTTCTCCGATGTGAAACAATTCTTTTATTTTTACATAATATATTCGCCACACTTACATTACTTTTCCATGTGAGACAAATAACATATTTAGTAGTTACCATTAAAATTATTATTTATGGTACTTTCTTAAATTATTATTTATGATACTTTCCTAAATTAATTTTGATGATGTAAATTTCATTCAGGTGAAGATAATAATACAAACTTTTAAGATCTCTGTAAGATAATACTTGAGAGATTCAAAAGATTTTGGGTGAATATCTAAGTTGAAGGATGACTTATTTTCACAATATTTTTTTGTGAAATGAATGTAAAATTTTTTATATAAAAATTATAAACACCACTTGAATATAATATAGGAAATGTATATTGATATAAATAAATGATTTTTCACATTATTTTTTAATGATATTTTCCTAAATTAATTTTTGATTATGTAAGTTTCACTAAAGTGGATATAAACTTTTAAGAGCTCCTTTATTAAGACAATATTTAAGATACTCAAAAGATTTTGGTTTGATATCTAAGGGGGTGTTTGGTTAGGGTATTTGGAATGGAATGGAATGGATTCCATCCATTCAAGTGTTTGGTTGACCCCTTTTGGAATGGAGTTTGTAACCCAAGGAGTTCTAAATCCATTCCAACCCCTTGGAATCCCATACCCAAGTCTCAACCCATGATTCTAATTCCATCCCCTCACATCCAAACCCTAGAGTTATAGAAAGCATGAAAAAACAAAACTAAACACAATTTTACACGTATCTTCCCCTTCTTCATTGACATCTCCTTGAAGCTCCATTGTCAATTATGTATTAGCCTGCAATTTTTTTTTTGTTTAATTAAAAATTTCGTATATAGTAGTGTTTTAGTTGTTCATTTTACATGAAGTTTTTTTCTTTTTGATTTGTTAATTGAAAACTTTGTCAATATTACCTATCAATGCAATGTTGTGCCATTCATTCATCATGAATTTTTGTTTTATCTTTTCTTTGTTTTACACAATAGTAACACATGACAGTAGTAATACATGACAGTGGTAATACGTCAAGTTGTTTGTACTTAAGGTCATAGTTATGCCGCGAATTTGATACATTATGTCTGTCTTTCAGTCACTCTCTTTGTACTTCTGCTTTGGGGACGTGTTTTAGTCAAGCCCAAAGCAATTGTTTTATGATCATTATGACAGTAGTATTGTTGAATGAACAAAGACCTTTTCTTTTTTATTTGTGTAATTTAACACACTCAAACATCTGATCATATATGGCTAATTGATGCGTATGATGTTTAGACTATCGTATTTTTCATAACATTTTATGTGGATTTTTTGGGTTTGAATAATTTTGTTGTTTTCGTATTTTATAAACATGTTCAATGGATTTTTGTATGGAGTATTATGGTTTTTTGGTTTTGCTATTTTCTAGATTAGTTAATTTTTAATTCTAAATAATATTGTAGTTGTTATCTATAAAAAAAAAATATTATTTGAAATTCATTCCATGTGTAAACCAAACAACATGAATGACATTTACAATCCATTCCAAGCATCAACCAAACAAGCCTTAAAAGGTATGGGGTTCTAACTTCATACCTACATGGAATTAGAATCCATACCATTCCATTCCAATTGTTTGAACCAAACGGCCCCTAAGTTCCAAGGATGACTCTTATTTATAAGTATATGATCACCCCAGCTTATAATAATTTTCTGATGTGGGACAATTATTATACTATTTATACGTGATATATTTACCACACTTGTATTATATTTCAATGTGGGACAAATAACTTATTAAGTAGTACACCATCAAAATTATTACTTATATAATACTTTCCTAAATTTTCTAAATTAAGTTTGATGATGTAAATTTCACTATTGTGGAGTTAATAATACAAAATTTTAAAGGTTCATTAAATCAATATTTAAGAGACTAAAATGACTCATATTTATGATCACTCCACCTCATGATATTTTTCGATATGGGATAATTTTATAATTTACACTTAGTATATATATTTTCCACAAATACATTATATTTCAATGTGGGACTAATAACACATTAAGTAACTTATCATCAAAATTATTATTTATGATAATTTTCTAAATTAATTTTAATGATGTAAATTTAACTATTGTGACTATTATAATTCCATTTTGTTAAGAGCTCTCCAAAACAATAATTAAGAGACTTAAAAAATGTGAGTTTATACCTAACTTCAAGGATGACTCATATTTATAATCATAGGATCACCCTATGTTATAATATTTTTTCAATGTGGGACAATTTACGATTTATAGGTAATATATTCACCACACACATTATTCTTCAATGTGGGACTAGCAACAAACTAAGTAGTACACCATCTTTTTTCATACAATATTTATTTCTTAACCCTTACTAAACTGTTATATTAATATAAGAATAATAAAAAAATATTTTAAATGTCATTTATTAAAATTTTAAAGTCATTTATTAACATAACAATATACAAAAATAGTTTAAAAGCTCGTGCGATGATCATATTTATGATCACTCCACCTTATGATAATTTTTTAATGTGGGACAAATTTTAATATAAATACGTAGTATATATTCACGAATCACCATACCTACATTGTTTTTTTCAATGTGTGACAACTGACAAATAACACATTAAATAGTTTAGCATCAAAATTATTATTTATGATACTTTTCTAAATTAATTTTTAATGATGTAAATTTCACTATAATGAAAATTATAATACAAATTTTAAGAGCTTTGTAAGACAATTTGTAAGAGGCTCAAAAGAATTTGGGTTGAAACTTTACTTCCAAATATGATTCCTATTAGTATTCATAAGATCACCCACCTTATGATAATTTTCTGATGTGAGACAATTCTACTATTTATAGGTAATATATTTACCATACCTACATTATTTTTCAATGTAGGACAAATAATATACTAAAAATTACACCAAGTATGTGCGAATAATATGAGTTTCTAAACTTTGCAAGATTTTTTTCACCGCAAATCTAATTATATTATCTTCACAATTATTTTTACAATACTTAATTCTTTTTATAATACCTTTTAAAATTAAATTTTGATGATGTAAATTTAACAATTGTGAAAATAATAATAGACAAACTTTAAAGAAATGTCTAAGACAATGCTTAAGAGACTTAAAAGATTTTAGTTTGTTATATAAGGTGCAAGAATGATTCCTATATTTAATCATAGGATCACCCACCTTATGTTAATTTTATGATGTGGGACAATTTTACTATTTATACATAGTATATTCACCACATCTACAACCTTTTAAGAGATCTCTAAGACAATATTTAAGAGATTCAAAATTTTTGGGTTGATACCTAAGGTTTAAGGATGACTCATATTTATAATAATAGGATTACACACCTTATTATTTTTCCAATATGGGACAATTATGCTATTTATATGTAATATATTTACCACATCTACATTATTTTTCAATGTGACAAATAGTATTTATGAATTTAATTTTTATTTAAAGAGTTTCTAAAAAGCTGAAAAGCTGATAATATTATTAGGAAAATAATTAATTTTTAAAAATATAATCAAAATCAAGAGTTCAACCATAACTTGGAAAGTATATGTATGAATTTAATGTTGAAATGTTGATAATATTATAAGGAAAATAATTAATTTAAAAAATATAATCAAAATCTAAGAGTTCAACCATAACTTGGAAAGTATATGTATGAATTTAATTTTTATTTTAAGAGTTCTTATCAAGGTGAGGCCACTCACGTGCCTCGAAAAAAACCTCTTATATATATATTGATTAAGTCAATAAAACTACTATGGTCGTATATTTCATTATTTTCATTGATATAATCATGTAAATTTTCACGTGAGTGAGAAATTTTCATTGACAACGTTTCTAACCAAAAATTTGTTAATAACATCTTGTTGTGATTTTATTAACAACTCCAGAAGTATTCTTTTTTTTTTTTTTGTCTTTTCTCACATTTAGATAAATGTTTTTTTAGGCTAAATTGTAAATGAGAATTTATCAAATCCCCACGTTTTTAGTAAAAAGAAACATTAACATATTTGATCCATAAATAATAATATTCCTCAAGTAAGTCTCCGATAAAAACCACTAATGCTCCTCGGACTGGTGTTATCTTGTATGATTTACCTTTATATATACCTTGAAAGCCCACCCGAATCATCTTGCAGTAAAATGGTAAAGAGATAAGAGTCTGTATGGGGCTGGAATCCATCTACTACATTGGGCTCGATACAACACGGATAGAAGTTGGCAAATAAACCAACCCTTTCCGACATCCCCGAGAATGTGTTAGTATCAAAGCCTAATCCTCTCGCTAATAAGCGGCCAATCTCAAGTGCCAAATTCCCTACCTTGTTATGCCAATCATTTACTTGGGGCCTGCATAAAACTAAGACATAATTAAGTACATATGTTAGAAATTACTGAAACGGGTCGGGCCACACCGTGGTTTAACTTGAAACCCAGGACAAAACCTTGGGTTTTGATAAAATCATGAAAACGAGTCGGGTCACACCCAAACGGAGGAGAGAGACGGACCATTTTACAACACAAGGCAGGTTTCATCCTAAAACCAATTAGCTATAGAAGGAGTATCCCCTTAATTATAAAGTAATACAATATCTCTTTTTTCAACAATGTGGGACAACTTAGATGTGGGTTTTATATTCCAACAATATAGTTCTATTTATACAGAACCTAAAAATCAAGTTGCTTAGGTTTGTAAATTTGGTATTGAATGAACAATTATAAATGTAATACAATAAAACTCACTTTCAAACTAATGGTATTGCATCACAATGATCATGTTTAAGTCGGATATACAAAGTATCGCGCCATTTAAGCTCTTGACCGTTGAGGAGGTCGGCGGTTGTATTAAAACAAATCACTTTATCGTAGGTTGTCCCACGCTTATACAAACGATTCATTTCCGCAAAAGATAGGTCATCATAGAATAACCTCATATTTGTATGCAACCCGTCTTAGAGGGCTAGAGGTATTCCATGATCGATGATTTGAAACATCCCAAATGTGAATGCAGCAAGTTTGATATCCGCTACGACTGGTTCCACTGGAAGCCGCATCCTAATAATCGGTATAAGATTATTGTTATGTGCTTGTGGGAACATAGTTAGAGCAGGAAATCGAGTATAGAGCACTGGAGGGATTCTAATTTGATTGTCACTTGACCATTTTACACCGACTTTCATTTGGTCTAATTTTATCAACAATTCTCTTTGTTTAGAATCGTTGGATGTTTCACCAAAAATGAAATTTATGTTGTTGTTGTAAGCCATTATCGATATATTTAGGATTGGTGAAGGCGTAAATAAAGTGTTAGTTTTGGTTTGGTCGATTTGCGTTTATATTGTTGTTTAAATTAAGCTCCCTCTCTATTTATAAGAAGAAGAAGAAGAATCGAAAGTTATTGACAATATATCGATGTTAGTTCTATCCTTGTAATGTTGACGCATGATTCCTTTTATTTACGATTGAGAAAAAAAAGAAAGATAAAATAACTTGTTCTGATCAAAATAAGAATTTAATCACTTCAAAATTTCAGAACATCATTAAGTTGAATTTGAGGTAGTGTCTATTTCAGAATTTAGATGGAGTTGTTAGACGTGACACGAAATAGTTGGACATGATATGTACTCCGTACTAATCTTAAACCCGTGCAAATTGCACGGGTATGTTATTTTAGAGGTTGTTATATTAAAATTATAAATATAAATTAAGTTTTATATTGTACAACTATTTCATTTTAAATTTTACTCAAATTGCAAATATAGATTAAGTTTTATATTAAATAATAATCCAATTTTACAAAATAAAGAGTAATGTTTTAAATTAAAGCAATAAAATCTCCCTATTTTTTGTTTAATAATTTTAGTTTGTCACGTAATAATTGAGTTAGAAAGAAGATTTGGATTTAAATTAATAATTTCAATTGGAATTAGTAAAAATGATTTATTGGAGACAATTAGTTGTGTAGTTGTTATTGTACAACAAGTTCTCTTGTTAGTTAAATTTGAGTTTCTACTCAATTTTGTTACTCGGGAGGCTTAAAAAATCATGACTTATGTATTCTCATCGGAAATTAACATAGGATTGACGAAATTACAAATTGTTACACTCATTTTACATTTAGTTAAACCCATGCAGAAGACAAAATGAAAATTTTAACCCTTGCATATCTAAAAATAAAATCTTGGACCCAATTTTCATGTAGTACAGATAGGGTTATTAGCATAACAAAATGAAAATTGACCCTTGCGTATCTAATATATTATATACTTAAGAAATCTCATTAAAATATAACTCACACTATCATTAAAGTAGCGTTAAATATATTAAATGAATAACTAATGTTAAAAAATTGTAGGATTTTTCTATACGGTAACCCTGTGTTTTTTCAAATTCTACATGATAACCCTACTTTTGAAAGATCACATGTGGTAACCCTCAGGCGTGACCCTTAACTATTTTTTCCGTCAAGTTGTCCGTTAAGTATGTGACGTGGTCAATTGAATTATGAAATTTTCTACAAGGTAACCCTCTATTTTTAAAAATCCTACAAGGCAACCATATTTTTTTCCTTAAAAAGAAACACTCTACGAAATACTACGCTCTTAGTCCCCCAATTTATCATTCTTAGCACGTTTTTCACTCAAATACTCCAAACAAATGTCAACTCTTGGTATCATCATCTCGTTAAGGTATCATTCAAACCGGGTTCAATGATTAACAAAAAAATCCACTATTAAGGTTTAACCTTATGTTTACAAATTACTGAATGAGTATCCACTCCTCAATTGCACACAACTTTATTATGTCAATTTATCGAATAATTAAAGTGAGTCAATGTTAGTTGTTTACAACATTATTTCAGTTTTTGAGTATCAATGGGGTTTCGAAAATAATTTTTTTTTCATTGGATGAAACCTATGAAACAAATTTGGGATTGATTATTTCAATGCTCGATATATAACACTATTACTTTGACGTTTAGAAAATTGTATTGTTTTTATATCGAAAAAATTACGTACTAGATTTTCTTTTGAAACTAGGTTAATTGATGGATAATAAAGGTATATTTGACAATTTTGGATATACTTAGTAAAATTGTGAAAAACATATTAACTAAGGGAGTATATTTTTAAGCATTTGTGAATCATAGAAAAGGTAGGGTTATCTTGTAGAATTTACAAAGTTAGAGGGGTACCTTGTAGAAAATCTCATAAATCAATTAGCCACGTCACATACTTAACGGACAAATTGACGGAAAAAATAGTTGAGGGTCACTTCGATACTTATTAATAGAGTTGAGGATTACCATATGTGATCTTTGAAAAGTAGGGTTACCACGTAGAATTTGAAAAAACACAGGGTTACCATATAGAAAAACCCAAAATTGTATAATAATTATTCATATTTTTATTCATTTAACTTTCCTACTAAAGTATATTTACAACCACAGGGTTGTATAGTTACAACCATATAGAAAAACATAGGGTTACCATATAGAAAAACCCAAAATTGTATATTTCGTTTCATTCATTTAACTTTCCTACTTAAGTATATTTACAACCACCCGATGCATTCAAAATTAGATCATGACCATATATTGATAGGTAACATCATGTGATAGTATTTGACAGATCTTAGACTTAACACGGATAGTGTCTATCATAGGTAAGACTTAATGTAAAAAAAAAAATTAGCAAATTTTATATTGATCTATAAACCATGGTCTATGGACTATCTACTACTGAAACAAAACATTAGTATCGATTCATACACTATGATACTTGTCGGATCAAACAAAAGCTATCATACCCCTACACACAAATTACTCTCTTTCTCGCCTCTCACCCTCTCTCACTCTCTTAGTTCTGGACACCTCTCTAATTCTCACCCCTCCATTTTAAAAATAGTAGTCCACATTATAAGACCACAATTAATTAATAACTATTCCTCGAATATGATGCTCAACCGCTAAATGTATATAATGATGTTTTGTTTCCCTTTTTTTAGTATTATACTTCCTCCATTCCATTGGATTCTATACATTTGTGAAATATATGTGAGGTATAAAGGATCAAATGTATAAAATCAAACGGAATGGAGGAAGTATCAGTTTTAAAGAGTTTTAAAATCTACTATATATAAAAAAAACATTTAATTAAATATGGATGAATTTTAATAAAATCTTGAACAACCAATTAATTTCCAATTAAAGCATTTTTTTTCAGTGTAAATGTATAGGGAACACTGAGAAATGGCAAAGAAATTTGAAACTAGTTTTTTGACGTAAAAAATCTATTGCTTATTTTCACTAATGGTCACTAACTTTAACTTTTTAACAAAAATTAGATTAATTTTTATTTATTTTAATAAATAATTAAAAAAAAAAATTAAAACCATCGATAATGAAATATTTAATTATGTATCTATAACCAGTGACAAGTTTCTAATAAAATCATGAATTAATTTCCGTTGATATTAAGTCACTGACATTTCAACATATATAAAAATTGAAATTAAGAACTCAAAACAAAATGTATGTTTTATATAGAACAAAAAAGTGATCAAAGATTAAACTATTATTAAAATTAAGAACTCAAAGACACATTAATATATCATTTAAACTCAACAAATTTTATAAATCCTCATTAATTACATGCATGATCTTACTGAATCGATGAGTGGATCAAGGAAAAAAAACATGTAAGTATGTAACATACTAACATACTCAACTTCGTATCAATAGAGTTTCAGATTTTCCCTGGATCATATATTTTTTGAGTAAAGATTTTGATAAATATTTTAATTATATAAGATGAATTAATTGGGGTTTCTTATTGGGTTGTTTAATTAGCAATTACTCTAAATCCATACCTTATTGATTCGTCCATTAAAGCTTATTCGGTTTTGCATTGTGTTCCAAAGGGAATTTATCTTATTGTGGACCAACTAACCAATGTGGAACCTAGTATTATGAAGGTATCACGTATTTACGTGAAGGGTAAGACATCTTTTGCTAATCTAAATCATTGTTCTCATTTTTTGAATATATTCACCAGATAATATTAAGGTATCACGTATTCTTGTGAGAGGTGAGATATCTCTTGCTAATCTTAATCATTGCTGTCATTTTAAGAATTTGTCACTGTCGTTTTTTCTTTCCACAAAGAACTAGTTTTAATCCCGTGCAAAAGAAAATGCACAGGTAACTTTTAAATCCGAAATAATCCTCCTTCATATTTTCTTTTTGACAAATGTGGACATCTTTCATAATTTTAAAATTGTTTTTTTTAAAAAAGTGCTTGGACTATCGCAATTTAAAAAGTGCTAGGACTATCGCAATTTTTATTGATTATTTGTATTTCCTGGATGTTATAATTGCCATTTTTTGTATGTTAATACTGTATGTTATAATTGCCATTTTTAGTGAAGTTAAGAAAATGGAAATAGATGCCAAAAATACGTACAATATTTTGTTACTGATTTTAACTCGTAATAAATCATCGATAACATTCGGTTAATTGGACTACTATACATTCGTCCTATTAATTTGAGCCCGATTAATATATATAATACAACAACTCCGCTAAAAACCCATCATCTTATTTCTACAACAATTTCACAATAAATACCCAGTAATTCTAAAACCCTAAAATTCCCAAAATCAACTTACCTCACCTCATCATTGTCTAGCTCACCCAACTTTCTCAGTTTTAAAACCCTATAATCACAACACTAATACTCCATTAATCAAATCATTATTTTTTTTTATCACATGCCATATATATTACCTCTTTCTCATACACCACCCACTTCTCACACACCCATTTTTTTAGTCAAATAATCATCTTTTTATTGCTTAAATCGCCTTATCACATTGTTGATGCAATCTCTTACACCTACTTATTTGTTTTAATTTTTGAAATCAAATAACCTGGTATGAAAAATGAAGATCCGCGTTTGAATTTCTCAATGAACATAATTTTTTGGTTAATTCCTTTTCAATTTAGTTTTTTAATTAGCATACTATTTCGCTTTTTTTTTTTCGCCGTTTCCATGTCAATATTATTAAATGTTTCCAAAAATAATTTATTTTGCGAAAATCTGTTCATCGTATCTCTGATTGTAGAAATTTTTAGTTTTTATAGCATCAATATTTTTTTTAATCTTTATAATGTTACCTTTATCATGTGATTTATGTAGGAAATAATGCAGTAACACATACAAAAATTGTAGAGTAAGATATCAGAAAAGATAGAACCTTAAGTAGTAGTGTTGTGGTAAAAAGCCACTGCCTTGAAAACTATTTCTCCGGTACGACCGTGGTGGTGATCAGCTAGTGTGCCAGTAGTTCCCCAAGGATAACACTACAGCCTCCACGCAGCTCCGCCTACTCGGAGCTGTGAGACTTGGAACGAGAATTATAGTACCCAGAAACTCTTAGAACAGAAGAGAGAAATTGAGAATATGAGAGGAGTGTTGTTCTGTTGTGTGTTTGGAGAGCAGTAGGGTGCTCTATTTATAGGAAAAATAGAGCAACTGCTGCAACAAAACCGACTCCACAATAACACCAGTCAGTGGACCTGGTAGTGCTCTTGAAAACCAGGCACTAACAGTCACCTTTGACTGACTAAATCAACAATCTGTTTTTCAAAAAACAAAACAGACATACTCACTCGTCTCAGGCCCAAAAAGATAGGCACAGCCCGCCGTAGGCGATTGCCAAATCCCAAATCCCAAATCCCAAATCTCGGATCTCGGGTCTGGAACCGGGCCGGGCTCAGGCACGGGCACGTGTGCGAGCTGAATTAAGCACCTTGCAGAGTCTCTACAAAAGACCCCTTTAACCCACTAGTGATAAGTAAGGGAATAGGTGTATATATATAAACACATAAACACTTCATTTCCTCTCCTAGGTGGGATAGTAGAAAATATGCTCAAAAGCTTAACAACCCCTATTTCCAACAATCCCCCACTAGGGGTGCCCGAGACAGAAAAAGAAATTCCTGGGTAGAGGAAGGATTGGATACTTAGGTATCAATATCTTTCGATTTGAATTGACACTTTAGTGAGATGAGGAAACAACTTACTTACAGCGAGAGAATATCTTTCGATTTGAATTCCTAGCTGAGCTTCGGTTGATACCCCCCATAACACATATCATACCTTCGAATTAAGATCGTTCCGCGAAAGTGCAACGCGCTCTTTTAGAGCGATGCGTTTAACTTGGTATTGGCAGATATGTTCACAAGACTTCTCATAGTCTTGTGATCATCACACCTGCATAGGTGGCTCAAGTGCTTCTCAATAGCACTTCTCACACGAGCCATTAAGGACATCAGTCCAACCTGGTGTATAATTCATCAACTGCGTTTCAAAAGCACTTCCATAAAGGCTATGAATCATACAACGCCATAGGAATGAAGACTTTAGACCTAGTCAAGTATCACTCATTTACTTGACTTAAGGACTTAAGACCCATTCCCCTCGACGTATCAACGACTAGTCTCCTAGCCAGCCCCTTAGTAAGGGGATCATCAAGATTGCTTTCAGACTTCACATAGTCCAAAGCGATCACTCCATTATCAAGGAGTTGTCTAACTGCAGCGTGCCTTATCCGAATGTGTCTCTTTTTCGCATTATAGACACTATTCTTCGCGACACCAATAGCAGCTTGTGAGTCACAGTGTCGGGAGACCAGTGTCAGTCGTCCCCCCCATACTGGTGTTGGAGCAAGTGTCCTCCACAATAGTGCATTTATATTATAAATCTCATTTTGGAATATTAGTGGGATGACTAGTATTTTGATACTCCACGTCAGTTGATTAACGTAAATCGATAACGGTCAGCTGACTAGAGTTAGACGTTATTGTCGTATGACGGCGATAATCAACTGACCCCTTTCGGTCACACCTATAGGATGAGACCCAAACATAAATCTAATTATTTGTATACGATACATATTAATTAGTACTTTATATATATATTTGATATATGTTTAGTTACGAGAGTTAATTATTGGAAATTGAGTTATGAACTCATTCCGGATAAGTTTATTAGTCAATTATACGATAATTGACTAAATAAATTTTACGTCTTATTTTAATACGATTAAATAAGATTTAATTTAATGATTAATTGTTAATTCATTAAATTAGTTGAGGTTATGCATATACTTTGAGGTAGAGGTGATTAGTTAATTATATTTACAAGGAGTTGTAAAATAAACTAACTAGGCATTGTGGGACCCATTATATATTGATATAATGATAAAATATCACTTAAAAGTTAAGTGTATATTATTTATTAATTTGAGTCATATAATTGTTATATGATCAAATTAACCCTTAATTATACAAGATAATTAAACATATGATTATAAGTATTTGTGGGACAAATATCAAAAATCAAAATGGACCATATGTCACTAGTGGAGGCTTGGATTATTGTAGTTGTACAACATGATGATTGTTGTTTCTTGTATTACACTACAACATGTGATCATGTCATGTTTATGACACATGATCATATTCTTATTCACTACTACACTCAACATTTTTGCATGAGATTATTTTAAGCAAATAAGGGGCCATTCATGCATGTGTTGGCCGGACCTTTTGTGTCCTTAAATGGACAATTTTGTTGTTCATTTTCACTTGCTTGTTCATTCTTATTTTGCATGCTTATCTCACTAAAAATCATCATCTCTCTAAAACCTCTCAAACACTAATATTTCCTATTACTAGAGTAGTAATAAAATCCAATATTAGTTCATCTTATCACTTGTGTTTTCTAGTCAAAAACTAAGTGATTAGTTTGGGTTCTCTCTTGGGTGCATCTCAAAGGAGGTCTTCTAATTTGAAGATTACAAGGAGGATCATTTTTTTCTTTCTAGCACAAGAACAACAAGAAAGGTGTTTCTTGTTGTGCCCATATAAACCGAAATTTCCCTATGTAAGGAAATTTCTTCTTACCTTTTATTATGCATTTTAATTTGCATGCATGTTACATAGATCTTTATTAAACACTAAATTAACAAGTAATTTAGTAACTAATTAGAGGAGTCTAATTTGGGTCTTTGAACTTTCAACTGGTACATCAGCTAAAAGGTTTCTCAGCCATTCAGCCTCTTGTCGTGCCAACTCAAGAGCTATGAACTCCGATTCCATGGTAGAGCGTGCAATATAACTCTGTTTAGAAGACTTCCAAGATATAACACCTCCACTCATGGTGAAGACATAACCACTAGTAGAACAGATCTCATCGTTACCTGAAACCCAGTTCACATCACAAAATCCTTCTAGCACAGCAGGAAATTTACCATAATGCAAACACAGATCAACTTTTCCTCTTAGGTATTTTAGTAAACGACGAAGAGCATTCCAATGTTCATTACTGGGGTTATGTGTATAACGACTCAGTCTACTAACAGCATATGCAATATCTGGTCGAGTACAGTTCATTAAAAACATTACACTACCTAGGATTTTAGCATACTCTTCTTGGGAAACACTCTTACCCAAGTTTTTCCATAGCGGTATACTATGATCATAGGGTGTTCTAGCAGGCACATCATCAAAGCAGTTAAACTTTTTCAACACCTTTTCAACATAATGAGATTAACTTAGACAGATTCCATAGGGGTTTCAGATGACCTTAACTCCTAGGATAACATCAGCTTCTCCTAAGTCCTTCATCTCAAACTGTGATGACAAAAATTCTTTGGTTTTAATTACCACATCCAAATTATTACCAAGTATCAACATGTCATCAACATATAGGCTCTGGTTTTAATTATTACCAAATTATTACCAAGAAATTCTTTGGTTTTAATTACCACTCGGAGCTGTGAGACTTGGAACGAGAATTATAGTACCCAGAAACTCTTAGAACAGAAGAGAGAAAATGAGAATATGAGAGGAGTGTTGTTGTGTTGTGTGTTTGGAGAGCAGTAGGGTGCTCTATTTATAGGAAAAATAGAGCAACTGCTGCAGCAAAACCGGCTCCACAATAACACCAGTCAGTGGACCTGGTAGTGCTCCTGAAAACCAGGCACTAACAGTCACCTTTGACTGACTAAATCAACAATCTGTTTTTTAAAAAACAAAACAGACATACTCACTCGTCTCAGGCCCAAAAAGATAGGCACAGCCCGCCGCAGGCGATTGCCAAATCCCAAATCCCGAATCTCAGAGTCTGAATTAAGCGCGCGTGTGCGAGCTGAATTAAGCACCTCGCAGAGTCTCTACAAAAGACCTCTTTAACCCACTAGTGATAAATAAGGGAAGGGGTGTATATATAAACACATACACACTTCCTTTCCTCTCCTATGTGGGATAATAAAAAATATGCTCAAAGGCTTAAAAGCCCCTATTTCCAACAATTTAATCCGGTATACACCACCTGGTTTAAATAAATCTTTTTTATTGTTACCTTTATTATATTATCAAGATGATTTTTTTTTCACCTGTGATATCATTTTTTGTGAACCTGATATTTTTTTTTTTTTTTAAACTTGTACCTCTCCTTGATTTTTATGTAATTTAATATTATAATTTGAATTATTAAATTACAGGTTATACCTCTTCAAATAGAAGTCATGGTGATTATTTGAGGTTTTAATTAATTTTTAATAAATTTTATTTCCTAACTTTTTTTTTTGTAATTAATTAATTCCTAATTTTTTAACATATATGTAACCAATTTTCATTTTTCATGTATTTAATTGTAAAGTTGTATAGAATTGTAACAACTTCACGAATGTCATAGTGTTGATCAATTGCCCGAATAAATGGTGTATAAATAAAAATTAAAGTTTATTAGAAAGAGGAACCCTACTTAAGAGATGAGATATAGATGAGATGAAAGAGAGTAATTAAATCTGATGTAAAGATGTGGGGCCCTTTGTTTTTTTTTTTACTTCCTTTTTTTCAGCAACCAATCAGATTCATTTAAATGTTTCTACTTTTATATAAAGTAGATAATATATTTTATAAATTTGGTACAACAATTACTCATTTACCTTTTGTATAAAAAATAAATAAATAAACTGAGATTCAATATTTTACTACATTTAATGTTCCACCAAAGGACAAAATGACACAAAGCCAAATAAAGACAACAAAGGATAGTGTATACAAAGAAACTAAAAAGTAAAAATATTGAAGTAAATATTGACACACAGATAAAAAAAATAGAAAAATGGAAAATAATAAGTCAGTCGTATCAATAAACCATGTTAATAGTTATTTCGTTGTATTAGAACAATAATGTAAGCCTTATAATTTCTCTGTATGGGAAAACACAGCGGCAACATTCTGTTATTTCCGCCTACTATTAATAAAATGCACCAGTTTGTATCATCTTGTTTATGGAGCGTTACATTCCTTTAGAAGAGGCGCAACACTTTATTGGTCTTAACGTTTTTTCTGAGGGGGAATTCCTCCTATCACAAGAACACGTGTAATTGCGGATTTCAAAGAAAAGGGATAAAGATTAATCTTATTAGATAGAGATTGGGTTGTGGGTCGAACTCTTAGACTAATAAAATACGGAGTATTAATTTACGGTTTTCAAAATATTCCGTCTCAGAACGAGACGAGATCGTAAACAGGAAGTCGGTTTTTGACCCGGACTCAGAATCGACTCTAATTAATGCAGAAACGACTATACTGACATGTAGATGACAACAAAAAAGGGTGACTTAATTTTTCATATATTGTTTATTAACTGACCTACGAAACGTCATAAATGGTGACAGAAACTAAACATGCTTGTCAGATCATTGTTGGGCGGTTTTGGCGACGTGCAGACTGAGCTATCTATAATATTTCCTTCGCACGATTTATCCAACACTTAGTAAATTTGTTGCTAGTCCAGGGACGTAAAAGACATCATGTATAAACCTAGTAGAGCCAATTTTAGTTTTTACGGCTCCGATTCCATTGCCCACAACGTTTTGGCGCACATCTCTAGTCGCCCAGTGTAATATATGATTTTACTTCTTCATTTTGACTGACGAATGAGTTTTTGTTGCCAGTCATATGATTGGGGTAACCTGTAACACCCGCAAATGTACCCTATTTTTATATAAAAAATATTATACGGATACTTTTCAGCGAAATTTAGATTTAATCTAGAATTAAATTTTCCGTGTCTAATTTAGAGCATCCGAGTTCGTTTTCAGACTTTACTCGAAATTCCGAGTGAGTTACGTCTTAAGGCGTTTATGGGTTTTTTTCCCATGTTTTTCAACTTACTCCCTTATACTCCCCTCAAAACCCTAACTCTCTCATTTCCACTTACTCCTTCCTCACCAAGTAACCCCAAAAAACCTAAGCTCCATATTTGATCAAGCTCAATATCGACACTACTCCTTCATTACTTGTTCAAATCCGCTAATTTTCATCGTAATCTTTCCCTCTCATCGTAATCTTTCCCTCTCATCTTCCTCTATCTTAATTGTTAATAAAATTACCGTCTTTCTCACTTTTCAATTTATCCGTCTTTCTCAAAGGTGAATTATATTCATCTTTTGTTGTCTAATTGTAGGTGCTGACCTTCAAGACCTCGACAAAGACTACTACTTAGTAGAGGAGGACCTAGACGAGGATTGAAGACGCGAAAAGGTAACGGTGAAGGGTTACTCGATATCTTTACGTGTTTTTAATGTGTTTTTAATGTTAGTAAACGTATTTAAGATATGATGATTAGTCCTAGTATTTGTGTTGTTAATAATGGTTGTTGTTAGTTGATAATTGTTGATGAGTATTGAAGATTGATGATGATAGTTGAGTTTTGTTGATGTTCATTGTTGTTGAGTAATGATTTTCGTGCATTTTATGTCCCAGCCGGCCGACCGGCCGCCGGTCAGCTGACCGGCTGGGAGTTGGCTAACTTGAATTTGGTATTTTTGATGATTTATGGTATTACATACGTCTCAGCCGGCCGACCCAGCCGACCGACTGAGACCCACCTCAATTTCTTCTTCTTTCTCAAGTGACTTATGGTCCCAGCCGGGTAGCCGGCAGCCGGTCCCTTTGACCGGTTTGGACACGCTGTATATTCATTGGTTTTCATATGTTACATTGGTGCCAGCCGGGTAGCCGGCAGCCGGTCAACCTGACCGGCTGGCACACGCCGGTTTTCTCTTTACTTTTCTTTCTTATGTTTTCATTTATAATAATTCGCATGGTTCGTTTGTCGTATAAATTTACGTAATGACTTTAAATATTCATATTTAGAGTATATGATATTCCATTCGTTTGTATCGCATGTTTTGTGACGGTTTTTGATATATCCCAATTTGAGTCGGTTTTACATATGTTATGGTTTGAGCACTAATTGTTGTGCTATGAACTCTTATTCGCCCGGCTACCTCCTCGCTCGTAAGGCTGGAATGTCGGAACGAGGAGTGTATCCTTACTGCTTAATTGCATGTGTTAGTGGGCATATGACGACGTTGTTGGGAGGCGAACGCTTTGCGTTGATCGACCCGACCGTCAAATGTTGTATACTTGCGAGGTGGTGTCATTGCATGTAGCGTACCGCTTGTTATGATGCTTGTGCTCTTCTCCGCCTCTTTCGTGAAAGGTTGACTGAATTTGGGGTACTCGGCTTCTATGTTTGACCGAGTCTTGGATGCGAAATGTTTATCGCATGTCGAATCGGAAAATGTTATTTCGAGAGTCTGGCCAGGTTTAGACTAGGATCGGATATTTATATCGTCGTCTTATCTACCAGGAGGAAATTAGTCTACATATACGAAATGTTGAATCGTGTATGCGTTAAGGGAAATGTTTATCCCGTGGATGCAATTTTAATCATACTTGCCATGTACACGGTGCTTGTACATGTCATTTACCGTGAGAGATGTTGTCAACGTATTCGTACGTTTGGATGGATGATTATATGATTGATTATTTGTGATCTTTGGATGACTTGACATGGTTTGTTTGTCGAGTCTCAATCTTATCAAGCTTATGCCGCTAACGGTGAGATGGAAGCCCTAGTGAGTGTATGGTTGCCTAAGAGTGTCTTCCCCGAGTCTATCTATAATATGATGGTTACGGATTTGTACCTCATGCGCTTATATCTTTAGATTGAAATGCTTATTTATCCTTCTCGTATTTCACATGTATATTTATATATGCATGCTTCTACTTTCGTATTTCCGTTTAAGTATGTTATTTGTGATATGGCTGGGAGAACCCGGAGTTACTCCCCACTGACTGTGCCGTTCATGTTTTTCATGGATGAACAGGTTGCTTGCTTGGATGGATTTTGCTTGTTGTATTTTGGGTTCGGTTGTGAGCTAGTGGGCGTTGGCCTCGACGATTCACCCCTAGATGTTGTTTAGCTAGTTTGCTAATAACTTTGATATTTGATAACATTTTGAGAGACTTCGTCTCTTTGTAGTATATTCTATTTTAGTTTGTATATATTTGACATTCCTCGTATTTTTATCTTAGCATGTAAAAAGTTTTAAAAACACCGTATTTTCCGCTATATAAATCGCATGCTTGTTATGTTTTATTTCCGCATTCGCGAGGGTTGTCACATAACCTTTATCAATAAACCAAATATCAGTGGACTTTTCTTGCACGTTTAAACAAGAGTAAAATAATTGGCCACTTCTTGTTACTTTCTACATTGAAATTTGCCTCATTAGTTTTTTTTGGAACCAACAATCTTTTCCAAGTGGGTGTATTTTGTACACCTCTTACATTTGTACCAACAATAATCCGTATTTTGACCCCTTTTCTTGCATTGGTGGCAATATGTTTGATTATTTGGTTGGTTCCCTTGATTACTGTAAATACCTCTCCCCTTATATTAGCATGATTATTTGAACTTCTTTTATCTTGGTAATTTTTTTTATTTTGGTAATTTCTAGTATTTTCAATCGTGTTTCTATATGACTGAATTTGATTAATTATGTTTGAGGCCTGGTTAAGGAATATATCAATTGTTTCATATTCCATCATTAGTAAATTTTCAAAATCTCTCCATAGAGTTTGGAGTTCTATAATAATTACCTTGCTAGAGCCTTTGTATGTATTCTCTAGGATCGTCCCTGCCTCCTTTGATGATTCAGCGGAAATGAGTCGAGAGAGTATTGTCTCGCCGAGTGCTCGATTAATCAAAGATAGGGTATAATGATTTTTTTTTTTTCAATATATAAATTTCGGTGTGATGTCCCAGGTTGATTCTTCGTTGGTTCTTTGGGTTTTTCGTACCCATTTTGTACCAATTCCCATTATCCTTTGAAAGTAAATATTGATTTCATGTGTACACTTCAAAGGTTGTATTTTTGGCCTTTGAAAGTTGGTACTCAGTTTATTTGTATTGTGTCACTAGTACTCGAAAAGTAATAAACTAAAGAAAGAAGCTAACAATAAAACGAACATAGCACTCCTACTTCCTTGTATGTCAGCTGCTTCTAAATACATAAGTATTTTTCATGCATCCTTATGAACAATACAATACCTTTATCAATAGGCTATCAAACCTAACAACAGAAATGCACAACCATTGCATGTAAGAGAGTGTTTGAGACTGACGTCGTGATGCGTCAGAATAATTCAAAGCATAATAATACGGAATGCAAGATAAGAAACCTTCAACGGAAGCTTATATGTAAAGTGTCCGAGTGTCGGGTTTGCTATTTTAAAGAAAAATATGCATATTTTGGTTCAAAATAAGTTGTCTAAGTGTCATATCCATGTTCGAGTGTTTAGTGTCAGATACGGGTACGCGAGAACGTGGGGAATTAGAAGAGTCGGAGTAATATCGCCTCTTTATCTATTATTAAGAGTGGATTACTATAGCATTTGACATCCATTATGATATATTAACAAGAATAAGAGAAATATACTACAAAGTCTAACAAGATAAATACTGATGACCAATAAACTGAGCTACAACATTTCACTACATTTACTGCAAAAGTAAAAAGTAAAAAGTAAAAGCCGCGTAAAGTACCTCCGGTCCAATATCCACAATCTTCATATCTTTGTTCTTATATTGAGAACCCGTAACATAAAATTAATGTTCCCTCCGATCTAGACCAATGGTAACACTTACTATAACGGATGATCCACACCAATGGTAACATACCTTATTTGGCCTACAACATTACTATATTATCCTTATACCCATTTGATATTTACACAAAATGTCATTACATGGTCCACCTATTAATTCCACAATTAAACCCACAATTACATAACCCACCTACTTTTTCCCTTTTGACCCTTCTTTTTTCCAGCTTTTCTTAAATACTTCATTTTCCACCATGTTACCATTTGTGTGGACCGAATGGAGCATAAACAAACAAAAGTTACACGTCTAAAGCAAAAAGTTACAAACTATTATTTAATAATATACAACACTTGCAAATATCACATGTTTATTACTTCCTCACCAATTAATCTTGAACTCCACATTATTTACTCTTTCCTCAATCACAACCAATTCTCTTGAGAGTACGTTAAACTCATAATTGTTTTGTTAAGTAGGGTTTTAATGACACTTATTTACAAAAGTAGGGCTCATTCCAACTTATTTACACGGAATGGGTCCACGTCAGCAAATTTATTATTTTTTTAAAGTTTTTCAACCAGTTGCTGAACCATTCGGCGACTGATAACTGAGTTCAATTTTTTTTTGCTTTTAAGATTTCAGTCGCTGAATGGTTCAGCGACTGAGAACTGAGTTCAAGTTTTTTTTGGTTTTTAAGAACTCAGTCGCTGAATGGTTCAGCGATTGAGATCTTAAAACCCAAGAAAAAATGAACTAAGTTATCTGTTGCTGAACGATTCAGCGACTGAGTTCATAAAACCAAAAAAAATTGATTTCAGTTCTCAGTCGCTGAACCATTCAGCGACTGAGATCTTAAAATAAACCCAAGAAAAATTGAACTAAGTTATCGGTTCCTGAATTATTCAGCAACTGAGTTCATAAAACCAAAAAAATTTGATTTCAGTTCTCAGTCGCTGAACCATTCAGTGACTGAGATCTTAAAACCCAAGAAAAATTGAACTAAGTTACCAGTTCCTGTACTATTCAGCGACTGAGTTCATAAAACCAAAAAAAATTATTTCAGTTCTCAGTCGCTGAACCATTCAGCGACTGAGATCTTAAAACCCAAGAAAAATTGAACTAAGTTATCAGCCGCTGAATGGTTCAGCGACTGGTTGAAAAACTTAAAAAAAATAATAAACTTGCTGACGTGGACCCATTCCGTGTAAATAAGTTGGAATGAGTCCGTACTTTTGTAAATAAGTGTCATTAAAGCCCTACTTAAGAAAAAAATTCTTAAACTCAAGTGTCCTTCTTAATCATGTACTTCTCCACCATGGTTTTATAAACAATGGCTTTTTCATAAAAATTCTCTACGTAATCAGAGAACTTGAATGAATGGTAAAGTGGATAACCGGTAGTCTTCGCTACCAGCTCTGGGAGTGGGCCGTATGTATTGTCTGGAATGCCTGGGCCAAAGGTGTTGGCTACAGAAACTCGTATGTTTTTTGTTTGATTAAATGATCGATTCATTATAACTCGATGCTCTCCACTCTGGTACACACCATTGGTTAAAATCTGCATTGAACATCAACATAAAACGAGCACAGTAAGTAAGAGTGAGGAGTGTCTATTCTAAGACGAAAAATTGACAACATACGTCCAGTAAAGTACAGTACTGGAGGAAGTCTCCAATAAACACAACTAGAGTTCCAGGCTCGGGATAGTGATTTACCCATACACCACCAATTTTTAATTGTAAACCGAAAACACAATCCGTTAGTAGGATAGTCATTAATCCTGGATCGGTATGTCGACGAAAACCTAGTACTCTCTCCGGGACTGGACATGGTGGATAGTAGTTGGCAAACAGACCAACCCTACCCAATAAAGCTTCCCCCCTCAGACTATCAACAGATAACCCTAACCCTTCCGCTAACAATCCCGCCAGCCGGTCTGCCAGCTGATTTATTTCCCTTTGCCACTCAACCACCTCAGGTCTGCATGAAAATAAGTTGGACGTTTATTTTCAGAAAATATCAAGTAATCAACAAAATACAAGACTTATAGCTGGTTCATGGTATAATTGTAAGGGCGGCAAAACAAAGACATAAGATAAGAAGACCAAAAGTATTAATCAGTCTATTAGCTTCATCGTCTGTCCTAAGAAATGTTAAAGTACCTGGAAGCTAGAGGAGAGGAAGTATTATGACGGGGGCCAAGTCGAATTTGGAGCGTGTCTCTCCAACAGGCTACACTAGAGTGGAATAGATCGTGGTTGGTGTGGAAATGCGTTCCGGTTTCGTATGTATGGTGTCGGCCGTGCCAAAAACTTTTATCGGCTGGATGTGACGTGTAAAATTCCCTCATTATAGTAGTTATCTTCTTACAAAGATTATCAGGTATTCCATGATTTCGTATTTCAAAGAAGCCGCATGTAGTTGCGGCTTCTCTTATTTTAGGAATTAATACATTGCGCGGGGATGCCATGTTAGCTCCTGGAATAAGTGTATAGTTATTTGACACTGGAGCGTCATTGATAATTCTCTCGGGATATAAGAAGATAGAGATAAAATTGAGTTTTTTCTTATAATTATCGAGAATCCATTTAAGACCGACCTTGTAATTGTCATACGTTTCCAATAAGGCCAGTCTTCGGTCGTCGTCGTCGTTGTAGTAGTGGTAGTTATTACTGCTGCTTGCCATTTCAGAGTTTAGGAAGTTGTTGTTGTTGTTTTTGTAGTAGTTACTACTGCTACTTGGCATTTGAGAGTTTAGGAAGTTGTTGTTGTAGTAGTAGTTACTACTGCTACTTGGCATTTGAGAGTTGTTGTTGTTGTTGTTGTTGTTGTTGTTGTTGTTGCTGCTGCTGCTGCTGCTGCTGCTACTGCTACTTGCTATTTCGGAGTTTAGGAAGTTGTTGTTGTTGTTGTTGCGACTGGTGCTTGCCATTTCAGTGTTAGTTTTGGTTTGCTTTAATTATTTGCGTTTATATTGTTGTGGTTTGGTTGTTTTTGGTTTATATTGTAGATTAAATTAATATAAGCTCCCTCTCTATTTATAATAAGAAGAAGAATCGAAAGTTGGCATAGTCTCAGCTTAGAACCACTAACTTACTTGATCTTGTCTCCTTGTAATTATTCGTTGCTTTGACGAGTTCAATGCATGTTAATCTTGTTTCTTCTTTGAGAAAAACAATGATATATTCTCCATCCCCTGACTTTCAATCTAAATATAAGATGAGAATATGAGGCGTTTCATCCCAAAACGCAACACAAATAAGATGATGATGAATATTTAAAAGAAAAGCAAGTAGGTTTCCTAATTCAGTCATCCCCCATCTAATATACAAACTCCAAGTCCCTGACAGTCTCACACCCTCTGAATCCACCGTATCGACTGACCATCGCGCACCACGAGTGCCGCTGTACTGCCAACGACCTCATTTTCACAACTTCCTCAGACTTTGTAGTATCAGTATCTCTTATTCTTGTTACTACGGAGTATTTCATAATACAGTCAGTCTCATAATGTCAAATGCTATACGTACATTTGGCTACTCTTATTCATCACTTCTTCTCACTTAGCTGAAACCACAATAAAGTTGTTAATTACTGATTGAAATATTATGTTGATGGACAAGTTCGTTGGTTGTGCTGATGATTCTACTATTAGTATTTTTAATTTTATTGAACAAGATTAGACAAATGGAACATCTTGGCATAGTCTCAGCTTAGAACCACTAACTTACTACATCTTGTCTCCATGTAGTTAATCTTTTTCTTTGACGACTTCTAATTTTAGTTTGTCCCGTAATAATTGAGTTAGAAAGAAGATTTTGGATTTAAATTAAAAGTTTTAATTGGAATTAGTAAAAATGATTTATTGGAGACAATTGGTTGTGTAGTTGTTATTGTACGATACGTTCTCTTGTTAGTTAAATTTGAGTTTCTACTCAGTTTTATTACTCGGGAGGCTTAAAAAAATCATGACTTATGTATTCTCGTCGGAAATTAACATAGGATTGGTGAGATTACCGCGAAAGTGGTAAACTAACCCCTCAACTTTGCTTCAATGTGAAATTAAACCCCTCAAGTTTGCTTTGTAGTAAACTACCCCCTTAACTTTGCTCCAAAGTGAAATTAAGCCCCTTCTATTTTTCCGGGTAAAATCTCACCTGATTTCCTAATTCTCACCAATATCTTTTTTTCTTGCATACGAAGTATTACGTATAAATAATGACTATTTTACGCATAATTTTTTTAACACATCTATGGTCCTAAGTGAATCCAATCTTAATTAAATCAGATGGTTCATACCAACAAATAATTATTTATTTCGGAAAAATTAAATTTATAGAAAAGAGGTATAAATTTGAAGAAAATTCATTGTGTGCAAAAATATGTAGAAAATTCACTATTGTACGGAAAATAATCAAACTTTTGTATGAACTTCGGCGGATGATAATAAGGGTTATGTGGTGGTTGCAATGTCCAATAAAGGGGAGTAGAAAATTAAACTTTCGATTTCAAACACTTGGTAGGTGTGTTAAGTTAAGACTCGTATAAATCTCACAGTATATATATACGAGTTTAGTTAAAGAGTGATTTTTTATACGTAATATGTAGACATGCATGAGATATTGGTGAGAAATTGACAATTCATGTGAGATTTTGATAGAAAAAATAAAAGAGGGCTTAATTTCACTTTGGAGCAAAGTTAAGGGGGCTATTTACTCCACAATAAACTTAAGGAGTTTAATCTCACATTGAATCAAAGTTAAGGGGGTCTTTTACCACTTTCGCGGTGAAACCACAAATTGTTACACTCTTTTTACATTTAGTTAAACCCATGCAGAAGACAAAATGAAAATTTTAACCCTTGCATATCTAAAAATAAAATAAGGGTTATTAATTTAATTAGCAGAACAAAATGAAAATTGACCCGTGCGTATCTAAAAATATTATATACTTCAGAAATCTCATTAAAATATAAGTCGCACTATCATTAAAGTAGTGTTAAATATATTAAATGAATAACTAATGTTAAAAAATTGTATAATAATTATTCGTATTTTTATCGTACCTCAACAAATAGTTACTCAATAAAATAATCAATAAATTACTATTTCTGACTCAAACTTTTACTTGGTACATTAAAAGCTAAATGAATCCTCTCTATTTATCTATCTCCATTTACTCACAAATACACACATATTATATTATATTATATATTTCGTTTCATTTATTTACCTTTTTCTACTAAAGTATATTTACAACCACCTAATCTATTCAGAATTGGATCCTGACCATTGATAGATAACATCATGTGATAGTATTTGACAGATCTTAGACCTAACACAGATAGTGTCTATCTTAGGTAAGACTTAATGTAAAAAAAATAAGCAAATTTTATATTGATTTATAAACCATGGTCTATGGACTTATTTGCTATGTTGAATAATTTGTTATAACATTTTAGTTTACTAAAATACCCTTTCTTATTTATTTGTTGAAAATTCAAAATTTGGGAGAGGGAGTTCAAAACCCTTAAGCAATTTACTATTGTGCCCCGGGTGGCGCTTAATTTGAGTACCACCCGGCAGGGGCGAACCTAGAGGGTAGCAAAGGGTAGCAAGTGCTACCCCAAACCCAGAAAAAATAATGAGGAAGACGGATTCTTGCTACCCCAATTTCTGATTTCTGCAATTTAAAGAATAAGATAGTAAAGGGTAGAAAAATAACAGCAGTGTGTTTGTGGTACAATGGAAAAGGAGTTGTTTATTGCCTTGAAGGTCTTGTGATCGAGCCCCACTGAAAGCATTTTTAATGGATTTGCATTATTTATTTTTCTTAAATCAACACTTTGCCCTGGTTTGCAATCAACTTTTTCCATCTTATGTAATACTTTGCCTAATTTTCTATTTTCTATTTAGTTTTTGGGTGGTTCTCAAAAAGAGTCGGTAATCCTGTTTTTAAAATATATATTTCATATGTTACTTATATCTTTGTCAAGTGATATTTTGTGAAAGTGTTTCCATAATAGATTTATGTATGTATTTTTTGGTTTTTTTGTTTTGTTTTTGTTTTTAGGTAGCAGTGTTATTTACAGTAGTTTCCAACATATTTACGGTTAAAGCTCTCTAATTCGACACCAGAATGAAAAGAAAGTAGGCAAAAGAAATGAGTATAATCTTAAATTGGGAGAAATGGTACGTTAGCTAATGTATATACATTTTTTTATACAAGAATCGGTTATAATATTTTGCTTGATATTACGTTGGTTATGCTAAATGATTATACCATACAATTATAGAAGGTTCGTATAAACAAGATGATCACAAGAATTGCTAGATTACTACGAGCTACGGCGTAATCATCAACAATCCAATGCAATGATTGTTACGAATAATCACAAACATACCATTTGTTAGAGATATATGTTCGTTTATTTTCGTGGCTTTTTAATAGGAAATTATATTACAAAAATTTCGCTACCCCATGTTTTCAATCCTGGGTTCGCCCCTGCAACCGGTGACGCCATCTCATTTTCCTTTGTGAAATATATGTGAGGTATAAAGGATCAAATGTAAAGAATCAAATGGAATGGAGGAAGTATAAGTTTAAAGAATTTTATAATCTACTATATATATAAAAAGGGTTTTTCTATCCTATGCCCTGGGCATAGGATAATAGTTACATAGGCATAGGATAACAATCAATTTATTTAGTCATAATTATTATTTTTCCTAGTAAATCTAAATTACCATTAACTAGGAAATTTTTCCTCTCTTTTCCTTAATTACCCACTTCCCCACATCTTTTGTGGCATATAAAACTTTCTCCCATATTTTGTTATACTACACCCCTTCTAATCTTACAACTAGTTTATTTAAGTATGCTAAATAAATATGTATACTCATAAATTTTATATCCTATTAATCTATGATACTAAAATACTAAAATACTTCAAAAAAAATCGTCTCACCTGAAATTCAAATGTAAATGGTAACAAAAGAGTACTAAGAACGTAAAATGAAAATTTTCTACGGTACAAAATCTACTGTTTAAGACAGAAAATGGGGTTAGCCTTGCAACCACATCTTGATGACGGTCTATTTCGTTGTTCCTTAAAAGGTTCTACAACTTTCTCCTCTGGAAAACCTTCTCGATGACATAAGAAATCTCGCCTAACCATGCTTCCATTTTTATTAGCAAAACGACCTTTCCGAATTGAAAACCCGTTATTCTTAGCGAAATTCTCATAAAATTTAAAACCCTCCTGCTCACTAAGAAAACATTGTCCAACAAATGGTTCAAAAGAATTTTGATTACTATCTCCATTTTGGACTTCGGCTATTCGATTGTTCTCTAGGGCACATATTTCATATACAGGATCATTGTTCAAATCAATAAAATGAACATAACTGGACCTACATTCACAATATTTATGAATAATTAGTAACAATAACATGTATATAACAACAAGATCGTCCTTAGACTGCAATAACATCATTCAAGTAAAATCTAATTTTGTTATACAAAATTCTAATGAAAATCATAAAATGAATTTGTAAAAAAAAAAAAAAAAACATACCTTTGTGTTTCACTTGAATTAATTATACTGTGCTCCATTAATTTGATGCAAATGTAAATAAGAAATGTGTTAGATGAATTTTTTTGTGTTAATAAAATTGTGAAGTAGAACAAGGAAAGTATTTGGAGAAAGTTTTATGTGCCACAAAAGATGTGGGGAAGTGGGTAATTAAGGAAGAGAGAGGAAAAATTTCCTAGTTAATGGTAATTTAGATTTACTAGGAAAAATAATAATTATGACTAAATAAATTGATTGTTATCCTATGCCTATGTAACTATTATCCTATGCCTTGTGGGCATAGGATAGAAAAACCCAAAAAGGATAAAAAAAACATTTAATTAAATATGGATGAATTTTAATAAAATCTTGAACAACCAATTAATCTACAATTAAAGCATTTTTTTTTCCAGTGTATTAAATGTATAGGGAACACTGAGAAATAGAAAAGAAAATTGAAACCCGTTTTTTGACGTAAAAAATCGATTGCTTATTTTCACTAATGGTCACTAACTTTAACTTTTTAACAAAAATACGATTAATTTTTGTTGATTTTAATAAATAATTACAAAAAGAAAAAATTAAAACCATCGACAATGAAATATTTAATGATGTATCTATAACCAGTGACAAGTTTCTAATAAAATCATGAATTAATTTCCGTTGATTTTAAGTCACTGACATTTCAACATATATAAAAATTAAAATTAAGAACTCAAAACAAAATGCATATTTTATATAGAACAAAAAAGTGATCAAAGATTAAACTATTATTAAAATTAAGAACTCAAAGACACATTAATATATCATTTAAACTCAACAAATTTTATAAATCCTCATTGATTACATGCATGTACTTAGTGAATTGATGAGTGGATCAAGGAAAAAAAAGATGTAAGTATGTAACATACTAACATCTTCACATCGATATCATCACACGTATTTTATCAAATAAGAAGACATAATCAATCATGAAATACTCAACTTCGTATCAATAGAGTTTCAGATTTTCACTGGATCGTGTATTTTTTGAGTAAATATTTTGATAAATATTTTAATTATATAAGATGAATTAATTGAGGTTTCTTATTGGGTTGTTTAATTAGCAATTACTCTAATTCCATACCTTATTGACTCGTCCATTAAAGCTTCTTCCGTTTTGCATTTTGTTGCAGAGGGAATAAATAATCTTATTGTAGACCAACTAACCAATGTGGAACCTAATATTATTATGGTATCACGTATTCACGTGAATGGTAAGGCTTCGTTTTTTGCTTAAGATCATTGTTCTCATTTTTGGAATATATTCACTAGATAATATTAAGGTATCACGTATTCATGTGAGAGGTGAGATATCTCTAGCTAATCTTAATCATTGTTGTCATTTTAAGAATTTGTTCAATGTCGTTTTTTCTTTCTACAAAGAATAATATATTTTTTAAATTTGGTACAACAATTAATTGTTTATCTTTTGTATAAAAAATTAATAAATAAACTGAACAAATATTTCACTACATTTTAATGCTCCACCAAGGGATAAAATGACACAAAGCCAAATAAAGACAACAAAGGATAGAGTATACCAGGAAACTAAAAAGTAAAAATATTGACGCAAAGATAAATAAAATAGAAAATGGGAAATAATAAGTCGTATCAATAAACCGTGTTAATAGTTATTTGGTTGTATTAGAACAATAATGTAAGCCTTATAGTTTCTCTGTATGGGAAAATACAGCGGCAACGTCTTGTTATTTCCGCCTGCTATTCATTCTAGCCCTTGTTTTTTTTCCTCTCTTATTAAAATTTTGTTGCTACGCTATATTTAATTTGCAACCTCAACAGGTTAATGAATTCATAAGTAATTAATTTATACAATAATTCGAATTCTGACTCAAGAACTTTAGTTATGGACAACGCTACAAAAACAGGTTGAGCAGGATCAAACGAACTCAGCATGGCTCTCTCGTGTGAAATGCACAAACAATCAAAGCTAAGCTTTTCCAGAAATTATATTCTATACCAAGTGCATCATTTTAATCAAAATTAATTTTCTTAGTTGATTTTTCTCAAATCAAACTATACATGAATTGAAAATTAAAGAAAGTGGGTAATTATTGTTATTGAAAATATCTTGATTTTTCAGTAAATGATGTTGCTCGATATGTAAAATTATTGTTATTGATGTTATTATGTTATTATATGTTATACAGTATAAGAGTTGCCTTATTTTCTACGAAGGATTCGAACAAGTAAGCCACCATCAATTTGAAGGATTATCATTGTTCAGTAGTTTACAATTGTCTCTTCATCATCGAATTTGAAGACGAAGTTGCTCAACAGATCGAACAACAGAAAAAATCTTCACCTGCCTCTATGCAAATTGTTTAGCAAGACATTTTGGTAAAATATACTGTAATATATTTCACGTACAAACTTGCTAAAATGAGTTGTGTAGCATCTATGCTTGTGCACTTAAGATTGAGACCTCTAAAATCGTTTTCGTATGACTAACTCATATTCTTGATTAAATTTTCAGGCAAGCAAGCATTTGGATTGTAGAGTTTAAATGAAATATCACATTCTCACGCAAAAATTTGGATTGTGGAGTATAACTGAATTTCACATTCTCATAATAGCATTTGTATTTCTATATGCACCACAAACTCACGTAGAAAGTGGAATAGCTTTTTACAAGTACATCTCAATTATTCTTGCATATGTAATTTTAATTTATCTAAATTCCGATACTTTTATTCTTCTCATATTTCACTCTTTGTCAATTGTCATCATCATTCGACATCTATCTTTGAAAGGGATATGGGGTACTTGAATGACAATAGACTATATCGTAGATTCGTAGAGAACTTAGTGTATACGACCTACATATATAACACAACAAAATTATCGAAAATGACCAATCACAACTAGAATAATCTCATACTATTTCTCAAGGACTTGAATTGAGATCACATCAACCTTTAAATTATGAACCATAGTGTATGATAATGCATACTTCAAATGGATGACCTCACTTCAAATTTTTAACGATCTCATAATAAATGAAAGCATTTTTAAAATAATGCTCAAAAAATAAGTATTTATCATTTTGGGTTGGGTTTAAAACTATTTATCAAAATGGTGTCCACGTAGGCTCGGGTTTTCAAAACCTGAAATACTGAATAAACACGCCATTCCCAATGGCGTGTCTTTAATTTTTTTTTTGAAAAAAAAAAATTGTAGTGTTCACAGACACGCCAATGGGAATGACGTGTCTCTGTAAGAAAACCCGTCATTCCCAATAGCGTATTTACTTTTAGTCCATTTTTATAAGTTCGCATTTTCCTACCCACTACTAGTCAACACATTCACCATTTCTTTTTATGAAATTAATTAATCTAACCAACCATAGCTTCCTTCCTGCTCCAAGCATTAGCTCTCTAATTTCAACATATAACAGACGATAATTGCACGCAAATAAATGAGTATTCTTGAATCCCAATGTCGGATACGCTCTTGTTCGAATCACGCCTTATTCCTTTCCCTCCAAAACTCTCCACCGCGGAGTAATCAATCTATCATGAATAACAACATCACTATTAGTAATTTAGTATATTAATTAACATATATGTGAATAATGTGTTTTGTAATTAAAAAATTTAGTAAAAGTTTGTATAGTTTCTTAAGGTAATTTCTACAATCCCATTTTTCCTTTCGATCGTGTCTAAACACGTTAAATTACAACTTATATTTATTTTAGCTAAACTTATAGCTTTTTAATTATTAGTGTTTTAAACCCTTATATGAGACGACATTTATTCAAGTTTCGGGTCTGGTTAGAATTTAACTCTAACTTCGTCCCTTAACCCACCCGAGTTTCAAACTTCATTTTGAATGAAAACTCACTCAAATTGGCCTCAACTATTGGCACCCTCCTTAATTCTAAGAAACACTCACATAATTTTTTTTTGGCAACGATAAAAATAATTGTTTACATACACGTAGTACGGCCCATAGACCCATACTTATTTATTATACAATTACACAAAAGCACTACTAAAACATAAGACGAGCTATAAATGGTGAGATAACATAGTCCATAATTGTGTTGGCGGAGTACGGTAGAAAGGCCATGGGCGTCATCCTCCTCTTCATTTTCAAGGTTGAGGACTCCCAGAGAGCGACTGACCAATTGAGCAGACGAGCGAAAAGAACAGGAGGCACTAACGCCATAAAGACGTAGGAAGAAATGGGTGGGAAGGAGATCAAAAGACCTGCCTTCAATGGAGAAAAAACTCCTGCATCCTGGAGATCCACATCGCCCCACAATGGACCAACGATTCATAGGAGTGCAACCAAAAGTGAACTTAATCAATAAACACCCCTTAACCTTTCTCCTGGCCAAAATCACTCAAGGGCAAGAGAAACCAACATTGAAACGACCATCAAACCATAAAGCAAAATAAAGACTCCGACATAAGGATATTATTTTTAAGAACATAATAAAAGATAATAAGCATGACTTAGACAACATAAGTTTAAAATCGAGACCACCGCATCGAGATCAACCTACACCATTACCGAGTCCTACCCGACCCTACCAAATCACTTCTCAACCGGAGCCAACCACACAACCCCAAAAGCCACTCAAAACCAAGGTTCATGGTTACCTACAAGACCCTCCAAAACGACCCTCAAAACAACCAGAAAACCAGACCAAACAAAGGACCACTTCAAACAAATCTACAACCATCAGAATAAAGCTCCCAAGGACTAATAAAACCACACATGCAAAGACCAAAAGAGAAGACAGAATCAAACAACTTGTAACATCGGAAACATATCCGATTAGTGGGGGAAGGGGCGAGGGGAAGGGGCGAGGGGAAGGGGAACACACAACCGGATACAAATCCCACAAGAGAAGAAACGGGTTATCCATCAGTTACGGACACATAGGAAACATAAAGATGGGCTATACCCATCGGACACAGACAACGACAACATGCATATGCCAAGCTGGGGGTGGGGGAAGGGGAGAGGGGATGGGGGAAACACACCCAGGGATGACATGCATGCCCAAGAACGACAAGGATGCCAAGGAAAAGTTCCAGAACTGATGGAAAATTTGTAGGAGAAGGAGAAGATGAAGGTCAGCCGGAGAAGGAGAGCCGACAATGGACGAAACCACCAACATCACCAAGAGAAAGGATCAAGGAGAAGGGGTAGCCAAAAGAAACCAACGAAAAAAGATGGAGAAAAGGGGGAGATGAGGAGGATCAAGTGACGGGGATGGGTCGCCGGAGAAAAGACTAGGGATGGCATCATCTCCGGCAATGGTAGGGAGGGCAGGATGGTGATGGGAGGAAGAGGGAGGCGGCGGATCAAAGTAGTAGTTTTAGGATTTTTTTTGTAGAGAGAAGTTGGAGGTTTTTTGGAAGAGAGAGAAGTTGATTTCTATGATGAGAGTTTCATGAGACACATTTTATCTTAGAAAATAAGACGAGACACCAATATTCTACTTTCAGGATCAATATTTTAAAGTTTTTGGTCAAATAAGACGACACACCTTTATTTTTGGACAAAAAAATCAATGTTATATTTGATCTGGATCTAGATGATGAGAAGGAGTATACTACAAAGTCTGACCAGATAAATATTGATGACAAATAAACTGAGCTCCCCCCTGACCCTCCCCCCTGACTTTGTTCTTATGTAACCTCTACTCTGGTTTTTTGTATTTAATGCATCATTTTCACCAAAAAAAAATACAAAATAAATAAATTGAGCTTCAATATTTCACTACATTTAATGCTCCACCAAAGAACAAAATGACACAAAGATCAAATGACTTAGACGTAAATCTTTTGCAAGACACAATTTTCTTCACATTTATAGTAATATCTTTTTCAACAAGAAAACTCTTTTGCAACACATAATTTTCTTCACATAAAACTTGTTCAAATCAGTTTTCTTTGAAAGATCAAATGACTTAGACGTTTTTCATAGAATTCGAAATAGTATAAATATTTTCAATATATATATTTTTCTTTCAAAGACGGGTCATAAATCACAGTTGAATGCACTGCGAATTTTGAAGCATTGCACTAATACAAGTTTAGTGATCTCAATACTACACCATGACATAAAACTATGATAATCTTCATCTTAACCATTCGTGGACATCTTGATTAGCAAATGGAGCATCCATAACTATAAGATTAAATACCCATTATATAAACAAATACGATTAATTGTCTTAAGGCATCATCAACTAAAACTAATATAGAAATGGTTTCAACACTTAATTTATATAATTGTGTCAATATAACTAATGTAATCATATATTCTATTTTTTTCAGTACTAAAAATGGTATAAAAAAGTTGTTATAATCTATTTTTTGTACCCATTTATAATTGGGATCCGGTGAGAACCACTAAGATAATGAGAACCGTGAGAACTCCGCCTTACAAAATTTAATTTTTAAAACTAACGAAATATTTGGATTCGGCGTAGAATATTATGGCTAGATAACATATTTATTGTGCGAAAATGTATAAGCTACTAACGGAAATCGAGTGGAAATAGATTTTACTCTTTTTAATGCACCTAGTAGTCAATTTCATGTATCTAACAATTTTAATGCACCTAGTACTCATTTTAATGCATCTAGAGCTAATTATTTTCATGCACCTAGTAATTGTTTTCATGCATGTAACAATTTTCATGCACTTAGTGCTCGTTTTCATGCATTTAGAGTAGTTTTAGTTTGCCTAATTGAATTTATCTACATTAAGTACATATTTTTTTAATATAATCAATAATTTTGTTTACTTATTGCAAATATTTTGATTGAATAAACTAAACTAATTGTAAATGATCCATCAAAACTTTGGAAACAAGATTTGGTGAAGATTTAATGAGAGTTCTCATGATTCTCATTATGTTAGTGGTTCTCACCGGATCAATATATATATATATATATATATATATATATATATATATATATATATGTATATATACAGAATTAGGATCATGTGAGTCCACCCTATCTTTTTGAGTCTGTAAGTCCATGATACAATATCACAAGTTATATCTAACAATATCAGAGGTTATACTATACAATATCACACCACGAAACCACTTCGCCCACTATTACTAACTTCTTTTCTCATACATTTTTTCACATCAATTGATTCAAGTACCGAACCTCCGACAAAAGTTACTATTATCGGCGTTTCACCGGAGTTTTGATAAGTGAATATTTGTATGATTTTAACCCCCACTTTAGCTCGGTTTTATATGTCATTTGTGCTTTGTTAAGCCATTTTATGAGCTAATATCGTCTTCTAGGCGAATTCCTGTGTTCTAACATGTTTTGTAGGGAAAATGACGTTTCTACGCCCTTTTTCTATATTCCCGAGCATTTGCCTAGAACTCGACGATTTGAAGAAGAAAGCTTGACCAAGTGAAAGGCATTTCAAGAAGGTTCACTAATTCGAAAGAGAGAAGGAGTAAAGACAGTTTCGTAGTTGTCGGAAGATCAATAAATTGGGCGAAAGAATTTATCGCTTTACATCAAACCCTATCAACAAACCCGATTGAAGAGGTCAAGGGGGATGATGGAAGTCAAGTCAAAGCAAAGGAAGATGAAACGTTAGTCAAGAGCTTCTAGATGTCCACTTACCCGATCGGGTAAGTGTGTACCCGATCGGGTATCCTTGCTGATCCGAGCATGACGGCTTCAAATTCCTATTTTTGTCCTATGTGTTTAATGCCCGACCTCTTCTCCACGAAACCTTAATGCTATATATAGATGCTCTAGCCCCTCTTCTCATATCATCACACACAACTCACAACAATCTTCTTACAAATCCTCTTTAGAATAATCTTTTCTTTTCTCTTTAGTTTTAGTCTTTCTAGTTTAGATTATCTTCTTCTTTTGTCTTTTGTTCTTAGTTTATTTCTGTCCATTTCTTATCACAACATTAGTTTAATTCAATAAGAATTTCAATCTTTGTGATCTACTTTGTTGGGTACAAGTATTGTAATTCAAGGAACGATCATTCTATGCAAGGGATTTCTATTATCGTTATCACTTTCGTTGTTGATCGTCCCTAGGTATTCCTAATTTATCCTTTGCTTATTATCCTTTATTGTTTTCCATTTGATTGTTATTTTCTATTCATATCATTTAGATTCATTTTCAAGTTGTTATAATCGTAATTTCATTCCTTAGATTGTCAAATAGCGTCGTTATTATCACCTTATAGAGAGTCTAAATTATTGTCAAAAACCAACTAAACATGTTTATCCTTGTTTTCATTGTTAATATCATCTTAAACATAAACAAAATCATGAGTGAGTAGTAACCTTTCTAGGGTGTAGGGTAGCCATGTTGGATTGATTAAAAGATGATTATTAGATAAAAGAAATTAAGACCTTGTAAATCATGAGTTGACGATTCCTGATCACAATCATTGACTAGTATGGAATTCTTTTCCAAGGTAGACATACGAGATTTGAATAGACAAAGCATGACATGGTAAATTAAGACCTTGTAAATCGCCTAAAAGCCTTCTAGACCATCTGATCTATGATTGTAATGAACACACCATTCTTACGAACTCGCAATGAATTATTTGCATATCCTAAATCCAATTTCATCAATATGTCAATCTACATGTGTGAACCTACTTCCCTAGATGCTTCTCATTATTGTTAATTCATCATTTGCTTTACTGTTTTCATTTTAGTTTGCTCTTATTTTGTTTTTATTTATGTTCTTTATTAGTTTAGAATTCAAAACCTCAAAACCCAGAAAATCGTTAGATAAAACTCAATTGTGAGACGATTCAAAATCCATAGGAAATACCATCTCCCTGAGGATCGACCCATACTTCCCTAATTACATTAAATTGTTATTAGCCTAGTCTGGGTAAATTATCTTTGCATCGGGCTTGCGACAGGCCTGTTCAAGTTTATTGTATATTGCTTCTATTATCCTATTTCTTCTCTATTTAGAATCATTTCCTCCGACATTCTTCTTCATAACCGATGACGAGACTCCTAATTTAACGACGACGACAATGACAAATTTTGTTGTGATTGGTAGTGGTGTGAACTCCGAGTAGAAGTAATGTAAATGGGTGGAGGAATATCGAGATTATAAAGAAAATATGGGATAAATGTTCGCGACAATGGTGGATAAATGTTTGTTTGTGTCATATAGGTGCTTGGATTGTCACCGGTATTAGTGGGTGAGTGGTCGTCGTCAACGACGAGTAATTTGAGATACAATACTTTTAACCCTTTTGTGTTGTTTATTTTTTCGTGATACTGTTTAGTGTAATAAGTGATATTGTTTTGTGTAATCTGTGATATTGTATAGCTGGACTCACGGACTCAAGTATTTAGATGGACTCACCGGATCTTGCCTCTATATATATATATATATATATATATATACTCATGTATTATAGTGAATAAAAGACACATCAATACAAAATTATCGTTTTCCATTCTTATAACGCAAATTCTTATTTCAGACGGACCTCTGTCTGAAAAATAAGACGGGGTTATGTTGTCACTTTTTGATAAAATGTAACAACGGCTTATGACAACTTGTTTCCAATAGCAGTAAAATGGTTACAAAGTCCTGTTTTATTGTTTCAGACCAAAAAGGTTCGTCTGAAGCAAGACCAACTATCTTCTTTATATAAAAAGAGAAACATTTAAGGAAAGGAGAAACATTTAAGGAGATTTCATTGGCTTCTCATTTTAAGGGAGTAAAAAGCAAACTTTTTTTTCCTTGTGATGTAGGCCTCCCATGTTCTTAATCTGATTTAATTACGGATGTTTTTTTCCCAACGTGCAACTCCTTAAATGAAATGACCACATATTATACATTTGCAAACCGTACATTATTATACATTTTTCTGTGCATTATCACTAATATACAATATGAACATCCAAAAATTACTAATTGAATAATTACAAATAATTAATAAAAGTTTTAATGAACCATCATCTCTATGATATAAAAATTACAATTTATTCACGACATTGAACATTTAATCACACTCATACATATGCTTATATATCCAATTATAAAGTCAGGTATTACAATCCGTGCATTTTTTGCACGGGTTTAAAACTATTCTTATAAAAGATAGCTTTTTTGGGTAGAATAAGGGGTTATATAGAATTTGGAGAACCCGAGATAAGAGGGAGTTTCCACTGTTAATTCTCTTAGGGCATTTGCTTCCTCCGTAGTCGGTACCTTCAATTCTTTTCTTATTTTTCTGAATAATGAATGGGTCATTCACGCCTTAATTTCTTTGTTGGACTTGATCAGTATGACACTTGAATTAATTTAGTATGCAAGTTGTGGAGTACATATTTAATTCAGTTAGTCTTGCTTTAGACGGACCATTTGACTCAAATTCTTGTAGAATGTCGGTCCAAAGTCTTTACCTTATTTCTTCGTCAATATTCAAGTCAGACTTTCAAACCTTTCCTCACACAGGGTCCTCACATGTGTATTTGGAATAACAGTAAATTAATCCTTTTACGTCAAAAATAATATTAACCTAGTAGACAATGACAATTAACTCAAATAACGTAATTATAGAATTCATACATTACAAATCATTCATTGACCATCATTGACTTAGTTAGTTAGTCTGTTAGGAGGGTTAGAAAGTTTGTTACAGATATTTGTAAGTTTGTTACAGATATTTGTTGTAAATATCTAACTGATTGTATAGCTTAATTATTATAAATAGGATCACTCATTGTACATTTCAGAATCATTCAATAATAATCCAACTTTATTTACATCCTTTCTTAATCAGTTACATACTTCTTCATACCTCCATTAACAAACCTCAAAGCTTCAAGCTGTGTTCATCAATGGCGTTTTACTCAGATTACTCTGATTTACATGGTATCAGAGCAGGATTTTAGATCCTGTTTCTGCAATACTTAGCTTCCGCGTATTGTTTTTGCGTCTTACGAATCAATTGATTCATTAATTTTGCTTTTCAATTCATATTCACAAAATCATAAAAACATTTTTCAATTTCCTCTCAAAATACAGCAAATTCCTCAAAGTTTTTGTTCTCAATTCCTTTACAAAATACAGTAAAACTTGTTTTCTTCCTAAGTTTCACACATTAAAATCTTATAATTCATTCAAATCATCATGCCTTCAGAAACTACAGCAAATTCAACTGTTTCAACTGTTGATACTCGAATCTTTGATGATCCTTATCATCTCACTAATGGAGATCATCCAGGAATGCATCTACTTACTGTACATTTCAATGGAGTGAATTTTTCAAGGTGGAGTAGAAACATCAAACGTGCACTTGCAGCAAAGAATAAAACTGGATTTGTTACATGAAGTTTAAAAAAACCTGCAGAAGGTCATGCTGATTACCAGAAATGGATTCAGGTTGATTATATGGTTACTAGCTGGATACTAAACACAATAATTCCAACAATTTCTGGTGATTTTGATTACATCTCGAGTTCTAAGCAACTCTGGGATGATCTTACTGAAAGATATGGACAAACTAATGGTCCCATGTACTATGAGATAGGAAAAGATTTGTATAATTTGCAGCAAGGTGATATGTCCATAGCAGAATATTATGGTAAAATGAAATCTCTGTGGGAAGAATTGCAAAATATTGAAGGCATTCCTGAGTGTGTCTGTGGAGTTCTTGATAAATGTTCATGTAACATGATCAAGAGATTCATAGAAGCAGAGAATGTCAGAAGGCTTATTCAATTCCTGATGGGAGTTGATCTTGCTTATGACACTCTGAGGCAGTTACTTTTGGCGCAAGAACCTCTACCTACTGTCAATCAAGCTTTCTCAAGATTGTTACAAGCAGAAAGCCAAAGGACAGTTTCAGGAAAAACACAACCTGCACAATTCACAGCAGAATCCACTGCTTTGTTTGCTGCTAAGAATAATAATCAGAAGTTTTCAGGATATCACAAGAATGGAGCTTCAAATTTCTATGATAAAAAGGATGGTAGAGATTTCAAGAAGACTCGTTATAACAAAGAAGAGGAGGAAGTGAATAAACCACTATTCTGCCGCTACTGCAAGAAAGACAATCATAACATTGAGAATTGTTATCGATTGGAATACAAAAAAAGACAGCAAGGGGGAAAGTCTACTAGTTTTTCTGGTCCTTCAGGATTTGCTGCATATGCATCTGAAGGAAGGCATCTTGAGCCCTTAGACTCGGACATTCCTCCTTTACAACAGCACATGGCATCTTCTTCTCAGTATTCTACTTCTAATACACCTTCTAATGCGTCTCCTATGGGAATTGATGAACACTATCTCACTAGCATGATCCAACGAGTTGTGCAGAACATGAACCTTAATCAGCAGACTGGTGAATCTACTAGTACTGCAAACTTAGCCAACTTTGCAGATATACATTCTGCATTATCTGCTACAGATATGCAATTTAATAGTAAACTCTTGCATTGGATCATAGACACTGGCGCATCTGATCATATGAGCCCTTGGTTGTCTTTATTTCATAATTTGAGAAGCCTTAATCATCATATTTGCATTAATCTTCCTGATGGACGAGTTAAGACTGTACAACAGGTTGGAGATATAACAATTAATGCACATATCACTCTAAAAAATGTGCTGTTTGTTCCTGATTTCAGGACCCTTCAACTAAGACAACTGTGGCTCATGGTGTGAAGGAGTCTGGTTTGTACAAACTGCTCTACTGTCAAGCAGACCTTGCATCAGGATAACAGCTTCCAAGAAGCACAAGTCTATAGGTCTCTTAATAATGTGTCCAAAGTAGTGTCCCATGTTGACCCTCATGTCATTCTACTCCATGCTAGACTAGGTCATAGCTCTATTTTTAAGATGCAACATCTCCCTGGAAATCTATGTAAAAGTGTGAACAAGTTTGATTGTGAAGTTTGTTTCAAGTCAAAATTTCAGCAATTTCCTTTTGCTAAAAGTGACTCAAGAGCTCTCCATGTATTTGATTTGATACACGTTGACCTTTGGGGACCTTATAAGATTCCAAACATTACTGGTGCCACGTATTTCCTCACTATTCTTGATGATCATACAAGAACAACTTGGACTCATTTATTAAAAGACAAAACTCAAGTACCTTACACTATATCAGCTTTCATTGCATATGTTGAAAATCAGTTTAAAACCACTATCAAACAGATCCGCAGTGATAATGGCACAGAAATAGTTCAACAATCTTGTGCAAAATTATTGACAGACAAAGGCATTCTACATCAGCATAGTATACCAGGTGTACCCCAGCAAAATGGCCGAGTTGAACGCAAGCACCGACATTTACTGGCCACTGCTCGTGCAATTCGGTTCCATGCTCATCTACCAAAGCACTTTTAGGCAGAGTGTATTTTAGCAGCCACTCATATCATCAATATGTTACTTTCTTCAGTACTAAATTGGCAGATTCCCATTGAATTGTTACTCCAAAGGAAGGCTGATTTTAGTACTTTAAAGGTAGTTGGCTGCCTATGTTATGCTTATAATAGACATGTGCATAGGGATAAATTCGATTCTAGAGCTCGAAGATGCATCTTCCTTGGGTATCCTCATGGCACAAAAGGTTACAAACTTTATGATTTGGATAATCACAAAGTTTTCTTGAGCAGAGATGTTCGGTTTTATGAGAATGTATTTCCATATCAGACTTCTTCTTCTTCAGTCACTGATTCTTTCCTGACTGCATCTCTGATTCCCTTGGTCAATCCCACTTTGGATGACAGCGGTACTATGCCCAACATTCTACCTTCTGCTGCTCATTTCTCACCACCTACTGATTCTACATTACCCTGTAATGATGCTCATTTTTCACCACCTACTGCTTCTACATTACCCTCTAATGATGCAGTCCATTCTCCTTCAGGGCATCCTACTTCTAATCCTCCTGGCACCACTTCCATATCCGTTATCAATCCTCCTGTGATTGAAACTCAAAAATCTGGTCGTGCCCGACAATTATCCTCTAAATTGCATGGGTTCCTATTACCCAAGATGTCTGCTTTGCCCTCTTCCTCGGTTTCTCATGTTTTTAATGCTACTTCCATTTGCTCTTCTCTTCATGATCATAGTCCAGACTTTCAGCATTCTCTAGCTAATGTTTTGGCCAAACCAGAACCTAGCTCCTACTCTCAGGCAAAGAAAGATCCCAATTGGGTCCACGCAATGAATCAGGAACTTATGGCTCTTGACAAAAACCGTACCTGGGATCTAGTTTCTCTTCCACCTGGGCAACATCCAATTGGTTGCAAATGGGTCTATAAATTGAAGTTTAAACAAGATGGCACAATCGAAAGGTACAAGGCTCGTTTGGTTGCTAAGGGTTATAAGCAAATCGAAGGCAAAGATTACAAGCATACGTTTTCTCCTGTGGTAAAGTTTGCTACTGTTCGAACTGTCATTGCCTTTGCCGCTGCTAGAAGCTTGCCTCTCTTCCAACTTGACATTAACAATGCGTTTCTCCATGGTTTTCTGGATGAAACCATATATATGGATCCTCCATTAGGATATTCCAAGGCACAACCAGGGCAATACTGTCTTTTAAAGCGTTCCCTTTATGGCTTAAAACAAGCTAGCCGTCAATGGAACATTGAATTGTCTCGTTTTCTCATCAAGGAACTCGGGTTTTCTCAATCCAAGCACGATTATTCGCTTTTTACAAAATCTCAAGGTTCTGATTTTACCATTATCCTAGTCTATGTTGATGATCTTTTAATCACTGGTTCGAATTCTGCTTATATCACTTCCATTAAACAAGCTCTTGATCATCAATTTACCATCAAAGATTTGGGCTTTATGCGCTTCTTTCTTGGTGTAGAAATTGCTCGGAACAATAAGGGTATTCTTCTCAATCAACGAAAGTATATAGTTGATCTTCTCCTTGAAACAGGATTGCAGGATAGTAAGCCTGCTCTTATTCCCTTTCCTCGAGGGGTTAAACTATCCACCGAGGATGGTGAATTACTACTAGATGCTGAGCCTTACAGACGACTGGTTGGGCGTCTTCTTTATCTTAATTTGACACGTCCTGACATTTCCTTCTTTGTTCAACAGTTATCCCAGTTTCTTAGCTCTCCTCGAGAGTCTCACTATGCAGCTGCTCTTCACGTCGTCCGTTATCTTAAAGGCACCTTAAATCATGGGTTGTTTTATTCTTCTACCTCGGATCTTTCCATGACAGGATTTTCTGATGCAGATTGGGGAAATTGCCCTTTCTCTGCTAAGTCTTTGACTGGTTATTGTGTATTTCTAGGTTCTTCTTTGATCAGCTGGAAAACTAAGAAACAGAAGACCGTCTCCAAATCTTCTGCCGAATCTGAATATCGTAGTATGAGTGCCACTACAAGTGAGCTCGAGTGGGTGGAAGGTCTGCTGAATGATCTACAACTTAAAGTTCCTCTTCCCATTCCTTTACTTTGTGATAATCGCGCTGCTCAGCACATCGCTGCAAATCCCGTCTTTCATGAACGTACTAAACACCTTAATATTGATTGTCACTATGTACGTGATAAGGTTCAAGAGGGTTTCATTGCTACTTCTCATGTTAAGTCTGCACTTCAACTTGCTGATATCATGACAAAAGGTCTGGGCGAATCTCAACATCACTTTCTCTCTGCCAAGTTGGGTCTGTGTACTTTGTCCCCAGTTCCAACTTGAGGGGAGGCTATAGAATTCATACATTACAAATCATTCATTGACCATCATTGACTTAGTTAGTTAGTCTGTTAGGAGGGTTAGAAAGTTTGTTACAGATATTTGTAAGTTTGTTACAGATATTTGTTGTAAATATCTAACTGATTGTATAGCTTAATTATTATAAATATGATCACTCATTGTACATTTCAGAATCATTCAATAATAATCCAACTTTATTTACATCCTTTCTTAATCAGTTACATACTTCTTCATACCTCCATTAACAAACCTCAAAGCTTCAAGCTGTGTTCATCAATGGCGTTTTACTCAGATTACTCTGATTTACAGTAATAGACGACCATAAAAATACATATAAACGGGGTGTAAATATGAGTAAATATACAACTGATTCATCCTGGCACACCACATTTTCCCGGCCTTTTTCTAGGGATTTTAAATCTTAAAACCCAAGTAAGGAAATTGATTGTTGAATTACGTACTTACTTAAAAACGAACAAATCGCAAGACAAGACGGGTGTTAAGCAGGTGAAAAGCCCCGGAAAAGAGGTTTCGAGGCTAATCCCTTTTCTTATGTCAGTTAGGTTCGCTTTTGATTTGCAAATACAAAGAATAATTTCAAAGCAGAGTTTGGTGCGAAGTCAGGAGATAAATTCAATAGTGCAGGAGTATTAAATGTTGTGGCCGAAAGGAGAAACAGAAATTTGTTCGACATGGTTCGGTCAATGATGAGTTAGACTGAGCTACTTGATTCGTTTTGAGGTTTCGTTAATTTGTCTGCAATATTCTCTCTAAATCGAAGCCGAGTTAAAGGAGCCGAAAAAACTCCATATGAGATATGAAAATAGAAGGTCCATAATTTGCTTGTCATTCTTCCACGTTTGAGGTTGCAAAACTTATGTCAACAGCAAGTTTGACGATAAGTTACACCTAGATCTAACAAATGTCTTTTTTGTGAGTTATCCAAAGGAAACATGTGGATATTACTTCTACATTCGTCACGAGAACAAAGTGTTTATGACTCGTGATGGTGTCTTTCTAGAAAAAGGATTTTGTTTCTAGAAGACATAGTTGGATATTACCCACAAATGTTATCGAGTGTACATGGAGGAGGTTGGCCAAAGGGAATCTGGGCTCCGTAATGTGGCCCTGTTCAATAATGATGGCCCCTAATTATATTAAATTAAGTTTGAGATTTTGGGAGATGTACTTAACGGTTGGAATTGAATTATATTAATTTGAGATGGAGGTTAAAGGAGATGTACTTAACCGGTGGTTGGTTGACCCTTTATTTTATAATTTTCTTTCAGGTACATGTATATCAGAGGAGAGCATGGGTGATGAAATAAATATTGACGCACAGATAAAAAAATAGAAACTAGGAAATAATAAGTCAGTCGTATCAATAAACCATGTTAATAGTTATTTGGTTGTACTAGAACAATAATGTGAGCCTTATATTTTCTATGTATGGGAAAATACCGCGGCAATGTCTCGTAATTTAATTTCTACATGCTATTAAGAAAAATGTACCATTTTGTACTCATCTTGTTTATGGGGTGTTACAATCCCTTAAAAGAGGCGCAACACTTTGTGCGTCTTTTCTAAGGAGGATTCCTCCTATCCTATCACAAGAACACGAGTAATTGCGGATTCCGAATTGAAGTGATAAAATTTTATCTTATTAGATAAAGATCGGTTTGTGTGTCGAACTCTTGGACTAATAATATATTAATTTACGGTTTCCTGAATATTCCGTCTCGGAACAAGACGAGATCCTAAAAAGGAAGTCGATCGGTTTTCGATCCAGACTTGGAAACGACTCTAACTAATGCAGAAACGATCGTATTGACATGTAGATGACAATTGATACTTATTTATTTAAAATTTCGTCCAAACACTTAATCCATCCTAACAATTAATAGTCAATTCGTCCTTACAATGAATTTGTGTTAACAATTGATAGTCAACTCGTCCTAACAGTTCAGTCGTGATTTAATCTAAGGATTTGTTTAGTAAAACAAACTGGAAAAGGAAGCTGAAACCTGAAAAGGTAGCTGTAACTGAAAAGGTAGCTGAAAATTACTACCGGATTAGGTAGCTGATTTTTATCAAAACTATTTGGAAAACTACCTAATATATGGTTAAATGACATAAAAGGGCATGATTTATTATTGTTATTATTTATGTTGAAGGGTAAGTATGGTAAAGAAATTATAATCAGGTACCTAAAATCTCAAATGCTGCTCTAGGTAGCATTTCATTTCAGGTATCTTATTTGTTACAAAATGCTACTTGTCAAACATTAACAAAAAAAATAAGCTACCTGTAATTTTTGAAAAAAAAACTCCTTTGGTGAAAAACAGGTACCTGAAACGCGCTGGCAAACATAGCCTAATTATCCTTTCTTCCAATGATGATTTTGTCAATTTTTGTTAAGTTCGGCAATATTTTAAGTCAAGTTAGACAAATGTTAGTCAAGTTTGTCAAGGTAAGTTAGGAAATTTTCAGTGGGGCAATTTTTCAATTTTTTTAAAAAATAAGACCAATAATTTAAAACAATTAAACAACATTAATTAACAACATTAATATACAACATTAATAACTTACGCAACTGTTCAATCCCGCACACTTATTTACTTAATCCTACACAGAGTGAGCATCCGGTGAGTCCAGCTTCTTAGGAGAGTACGGTCCTATCAATAAGAACCATTGGATCAACAAGATCCAAGCGCTCTCGTGCAGCCACGTCAACCCTAAAATCAACCCAAAAACACAGCACCTGCTGTTATTGTCACTTACGTTTCCCAAATTTCAAAAACTTCTCTCTCTCTCCCCAAAACCCCAAAAAAATCTAAAAAATCCTTCAAATTCAACATCAAATATGCTCAATCGATCGGAAATCAAAATCAAATTACCTTATCTCGTTTCTTGAACACGAAATTAAGAGGTAAAAATCGTTCTTTTCGATTGTTCATATTATTAGCATCAATTGAATGTGTTCATAGTGTGCGATTTGTTAAATCGCGATTAAGGATTTACGATTCATAAACTGTTTCGTGTTATAACATTATATTTATATTTTTTGTTGTTTATTACATGTGTTTATAATGTTCGTAAAAAAAAATTAGGGTTAATGATTTGTAGGAGCTGAGTAATTGAAATTCGATTTTGTTTTGCTTGCCTTTTGATTTTCGTGTAAAAAAATTCTTCTTCTTCTTCTTCTTCTTCTTCTTCTTCTTTATTGGTATGAAGAAAATTGCGAATTGATTTCTATTTAAATTAGATTTCCGTTTTCAACAAAAAATATAGGGTTAATGTTTTGCTCAAACTGAGTAATTGATTTTTCGCCAAAAAAATATGTTTGATTTGTATGTGTTCATGTTTATTTTGTCGATTGCAGTGTTTGTGTGAAAAGTTAGGGTTATGACATTGTGGCATTCATACCTGTATTTGTTTTCGTGAAAATTGGGTTATGTGTGATCGATGATTTAACTTTCGTAACATACTCGACGCATGTTACTGTAATAGAGTTACAGTAACATTATTACTGTATGATTAAGATGAACTTGAAATACTGTTACAACATTGTATATTTGATGTTGCGTGTTTTTCCAATTAAATTTGATTGCATTACATAGTAATAAACTCACAAATGATGTTACTGTAATATAGTTACTGTAAAGTTATACTAGTGACGGACCACATCTTTTGCATATGTTTTAGTTATTAATGGTTGAATGTTTGTTTTGAATGTCAGCAAATTCGAAGAGGAAGATGATAAGGGTAAAGTCGCGTCACCTTAATCAAAGTAAACCTTCACTACTAACTAATAGTCAGCGGTAAGCAAGGTATCGAATCCACAGGGAGGCGGTAGTATTCTAATCTGTTAAACTAAGTTCGTCTCTATAGTAACAATTCGGGGTTTTGAGATTGAGTTTCTAGTCTAAAAGCAATCAATAACAATAACTAATAATAAACAATACCAACTAATAATAAAAGGTTGAAAACAATAAGATTAAAAGTCTAGGGTCTCAGGTTCACTAGGATTATTGTTCAGGGGTAAGGATGTAGTCAACTATCATGCAATAAAGTTATCTAAGGTCACAAGATCGGTCGATTCAATTATGCCCTTTAGATCTACAATTTAACATGCGATCGCTATCATTAAACGAGTTATATTCAATTATTGTAGCCTATCTTAGTCTTAACCCGGTCGGTGTCAATCCTAATTCGCGAGACTAGTTAATTAATCCTGGCAAATAATCAAACAACTAGAATTAAAACGATAATCAAACGATAACCATGCAATTGCAGTTCAATTAATTAATCTACCCCTTCTAACAATCCTAGATCCCCTTTCAACCCCAGAAATAAATTTAGCTACTCATAACGATATTAATAACAACAATATTAAATAAAGTAAACATGATTAACAATAACGAAAGGAGTAACAAAGAATGATTAAAGAAAGAGAAGGTAATTGACGAGCTTAAATACGGTGTCGCTAATTCCGCTAATTAGCTACGATCAAATAACAATTTATAACTCCTAAACAAACACAAACTATCTTAAATAAAGGTAGTAAAATGGTAAGAATATGGTCGAACCCAAGAGAAGACGGTATTAACTAAATTAATCTAATCTAGACTCTTGCTAAAAACCAATTAACAAACTAATTACTAACTAATTACTCTAATCACAAATTAAGACACTAATTTAGACAAAAGCTTAAATTAATTACAAACTATGATATTCACAATGAGAAAACATGTAGGATAACATATAGGGAGAAAGTTTGATTGGAGAAATTCATTAACAAGTCTAAAATAACCAACTAAAACTAAAGATTCAAATATTCAAATATGGAGAAACAACTTAGCGTAATTTTCCCAAGTTCCCAATAATTAACAAAGTAAAGACTCTTCATTTCCTCTCTTCTCTAATTATCTAATACTTCCTCCAATTTTTCATCTTCTTCCCTCTTTCCATTTTGAGCTAAGTGTGGTGATGTTCCCTCTTTCCTTATTTGTGAGTAGTTGTGTGGTCCAAATTTAATTGAATGTGGGATAATGTATTTTGTGTGGTCCAAAATAATTTCCTTAATCCTTGTGTCCAAAAGAAAAGGGAAGAACATGTAAAATTGGAGGGAGTACAAGTTTCTAAGAAATTAGCCAACATGGATTAAACCAACCATGGATGACCCTTTACAACCAAATTTACACTCATTAAAACATGAGCCCAAACCAAAGATGCAAGCTTTATGAACAAAACCAAAGAAACAAGCTAGAACCATGTAATAAAACACTAAACCATGTTCTAATTACACAATAAACCAAATTCCACTCAAAAGATTCCAACTTTAAACCAAATTTACAATCTTTCAAGGTTGCTTCAACAATATCAAGACAAATTAACCAAATTTATCTAGACAAAGCACTAATTAAACAAACACTTGCTAAGATGGTTAGTCTCAACAATAATTCATTCAACAATGGAATTTAAACATGAGACAATGGAATTAAATAGAGAAGAAGAGGTTTAAAAGGTCTTACAATGCTAAAAGGAGAGAACTTGTTCCAATTACACTAAGAAATGGAGAATTAGCTACCCATAATCCAAGTATTACAACCCAAAATGAAGTTCAACCAAATTACAAGCCAAAAATGAAGAACAAAAGTTGAGAGAGTTCTAATGTGTTGTGTTGTGGAATGTTGTATTCAATGTTGTGTGCTTGTCTCTCTACAATTTGGCTCTTTTATACAATTGGCTCCGGAAACCTAGGGCCTTGAGAAATGGGCCTCAAAATGACAAGACGGAGAATGGAAGAACACATGTCTGAGACCAGGACGCTGGCAGCGCCCACGGACGCTGGCAGCGTCGTGGGACGCTGGCAGCGTTCACTGGCGCTGGCAGCGTTTCATGTTGCCAGTTTTTCCCCTTGGTTGAGCGCCTTGACTTTCGTTGACCCCTTTGGACATTAGTCTCTCCTTGACTTCCATTGACCCTTTGGACTTGTTCTTCTTGCATTGATGATTTGCTTGTAGCCCACTCCAATTGTCGGGTTTGGGTCTCGGGTCTCGGGTTTGACTTTGACTTTGACTTCCGGGTTTGACTCTAAAAGTTGACTAAAAATACTAAATAACAACATAATTACAAGGACTAAGGTTAGCATAAAACGATGCTAACGACCGTAAAAGGTATACTAAACAGACCTAATAAATACTACTAAACACGACACAATTTGGTGTCGTCAAATACCCCCAGACTTGGACTTTTACTCGTCCCGAGTAAAACTCGAGATTAGCAAGACAAACACGAGTCCAAACATAGCATGTGAAGGTAATGACCTCTCTTCCCTCACCACTACCTTCTTATATCTCCCTCAAAACACAACCACCTATTAAAAGAAAATGACTCAAAGTTGTTTAAACACACTCTTCCCTTACCACTTCCTACTTATAACTCCCTCAATACAAGACTCGACACACCACCAACTTCGACTCATCTCACCTCAACTCCTCCCTTCTTATACCTCCCAAGAATGTAGTATGATCATCTTTGCCTTATCCCAAGGCATAGCGAAATGATCATCATCACCAAACTCCATGCATCTCCACTTCTTATATCACCCCCTTATTACTCCACTAGTGTATAGCATGGTTACTTGATTGGCCCCAAACTACACAATTCGCACAACCAAGCAACCCACAAGAGAAATCCACCGATTTGGAACCAAATTTGTGACTCAAAGAAAAATAAAAAAGAAATCCTAAACTAACCTCCTTCCAAATTCCTCCTTATTTCTCCCTTCTTTTCCCTCCAAAAATCCTCATCATCTGAAGTATTTTGCTGAAATTTTTTTTTCTTTTTCTTTTTCTATTTTTTTCTTGAAAATCCCTCATTTTGCCTAAGGTGCCCTTTCGGGTTTTCACCTTAGCTTTTCCTTCCCTCTCATTGGTGGCTCGCAACTCGATTTTTCATTTTGCCCGGAATGCCCTTTCGGGTTTTCATTCCGTCATCGGCCACCTTCCCAATTTTTTGCCTAGGTACCCACCCTTGTGGGTTTTCACCTAGCCGGGATTTTCAATTTTTTCTTTTTTTCTTTTTTTCAATACGAAACAAAATGCATCAAAAGAAAACAAATATATACAATCCTCTCCCCCACACTTAGATTATACAATGTCCTCATTGTAGGGGAAAGGGGCAGGGTGCTTCATCAATTGTTGAAATGAGAAGAACCCGAGGCACCTCCTCGGTTTCTTCTCCTCTCTCTTTCTTCTCTAACTCTTCTTCTTCTTTCTAGGCCTTCATCAAGGGCCTCTTGTGTGTAAGGAGTGGGGTAGCCGGGGTTTTGTTGGATGGACATCCTCTTGTGCCACCGCATCTTCATATGAATCTTGAAGGTAAGTGTGGTGGCGCTCATTTTGAGCTTGGAAATGGTTTGTGGCTTGCTCCCTCCAAGCATTTTGTGCCGCCCACATGTCATTTTGCTCTTGCCACCTTTGGTTTTGTTGCTCCCTCCAAAGGCGGTCTTCCTCTTGCTGCGCCACCATCCTCCTCCACTCTTCTTGTTGGGCGCTCTCGGCCTCCTCTCTCAACCTCTCCCTTGCCTCCACCACATTATGTCAATCATCTAAGGACTCTAGCCTACCTCCTTGGGTTTGTTGCCAATTGTAAGAATAGTCCACCCGTCCACTTATGTGCTTGAGGACGTCGTTGGTGCTAGCAAAGTATGATGCCATTTGTTGTTGCCATGGCTCCATTGTGGTGCTAGAACGAGTCTCCGCGTCATACATTGGGGTGTCGGTGTCTTGGTGGCTATGGTAAGATGATTGGGAATGGTATGGTGGTGGTGGTTGTTGTTGTTGTTGTTGTTGAAAAGGTGGGTTGTGGAAAGGTCCTTGCTCAATTGCGAGGATCTCCCTCTCCTCGTTGACTTGCTCACTTCCCTCACCTTGCTCTCTCCTTAGCCTCCTTCTTTGCCGCAATGGCACTTCCTCTACCTCCGCCTCACTACTACTCTCCCCCAAACTCTCTTCCCTAGAGCAAAAGAAATCCTCCGGTTTTGGCCCCCTAGGTAAAGGGTTGTTTGAAGGTCGAGGCATTTTCATATAGCTAAGGCCATCACTTCCCAACCAAAATCCTCTCAAAGGTTCCACTTTGCTAATTTTGAACATGTGTACCTCCTCTAGCCCAAAGTGGTTGTACCTTGTCAAACCCTTACAAGAGTTGACCTCTTCTCCTGATCAATCCCCCCCCTCATAGTGTTGCACCAAAAAGGTAATCACCCCCCCAAGGTGGATACTTGCTTTAGTAGATTTTTGGCGGTGCTTAATGCACGCTCTCATGAACAAGTCCGCTCAATCCGGTACCCCCACCCCTCCCAGGAGCATGGTCCACAAACACAACCGGATTTTCTCCGGTACCTTAGCGGGCTCTCCCGCGGAGTTAAAAATGGTGGTAAGGAACCGGGTGATGAGTCGAAGCTCGGGGTGGGTGATTGTAGAGAGTTTGGCATCCTTAGATGCGGTGTTACAACCCGTAATATTGCTCCACATGATGTGCATTTCCCCCTTGGGGCATTTAATCTCTTCGGGGTTTTTAGTGATTTTTAGGATTTGGTGAATTTCGGAGATTGGGGCGTTGTGCCAATTTTGGTTGAGGCGGAAGCGGTAGGCTCTTTCATTCCCCTCGGGTACGTCCAACTCAGACAAGGTAGCTAGAAACTCGTACGCGAAACTCTTATAGGTGTGATCCCAAGAGCCCGGTTCGAGATAAGCTTCTAGCCCTACTTTAGCTAGCATATCACTTGTTAAGTCGAACATTCCCAAGGTATGGAGGGTGCTTGGGGAAAATAATTTTGTGGTTATGAGGGGTTGTTGTCGGGGTGCGGTAAGTTTATCCCATATTTTTTTATGTTGAGCACTCAACCTCTCATAGCCCATGAACACCACTTCAACATCGGTGTCGGGCTCACTCACCGCGGCCCTCTTATTCTTTCCCTTCCCAAACAACTTGGAGATTTTAGGAGCCATAACCTGCAAAAATTTCAACAATACAATACAACACAACAACAAGCAAACACTCAAAGAAGTTTTTCACTCAAACAAGCAATTCAACAAACACTAGGTGTGCAACAATCTCAACACCTCAAAAGTTTAGTGTTTGTTGATTTCTTATGCCTTACTCAGAAACTTTTTACCAATCCTAGCTAAACAGTCAACAAGAGCAAGAGAAAAACTCAAAATAAGATTAATTCAAGCCTAAATTTTCGAGCAAAAATCAAAGAATAATGGAAAAAGTTAAGTATTAGGTTATACCTTTCCGATTCCACAAAACTTAAGCTCCTTGATGACTAGAATAAGCAAGGAATCCGTCAAACCCCTTTAAAAACCCACTAACGCTCCTTAAATTCGAATTTGAGAAAGAGTTTTCTAGGTTTTCTAAAGGCAATTTTTTTGAAATTTTGAGTGATTTTGGTTGATTTTGAGGTGTTTGAATGTAGAATGAAGGTTAGGATGAAGAATTTGATTGATTTTGATGAAGGTTTGTGAAGATTTGGGGGAGAAAGGTGAAGTTTTGAAGGATTGGGGTTGTTTTTGGGATTTTTGTTCGTGAGAATTGAAAATAGAAGTGTTGAAGAACTCGTGCAATTGAGGAATGAAGGGGCTGAAATAAGAACACTACGCTGGCAGCGCCCAGTGACACTGGCAGCGTCCTACGACGCTGGCAGCGTCCTTCACTGCCGGATTTCCTTCAAGTTTTCCACTTAGCCAAATTTTGGCTAAGTCTTCCAAACACCACTACACTTCGATTTTCACTCCAATGACCCTAAATAACCTTCAATATCAAAATTTCACCGAGTCTCGCACTTTTTACCCGTGGCACGCATCCCGAGGCGGCCGAAAACTTGCAAAATCTTCACAAAATCGTTAGTAACTTCAAATATTTTGATTGATGCTAATTCTAATTACTTAAAAACAAGTCAAATATTAAAAAAAATATCAATGAAACTTAAATGACATATTCACAAGAATAGAATATTTACACGGTTTGCCGTTTATTTAGAGTCGATGGCTCGACTTAGTGGCTCCAAGCTTTTCAACCTTCATACACGGGGTCTTCAAGTAAGACCTCTTCTTCCCACTCCCGGGCACATCCCTTGAAATAATGTTTGAGACGGTGGCCATTCACCTTGAGTAGTTTTCCGTCCCCGGGTCCTTCCACCTCAATTGCTCCAGGAGTAAACACCTTCTTGACGGTGTAAGGTCCAAGCCATCTTGACGTCAACTTACCCGGGAAGAGTTTAAAACGATTTTGGAACACAAGAACTTGATCGCCTTCTTTGAAAACCCGACGGTTTATCATCCCGTCGTGCCATTTCCTTGTTTTCTCCTTGTAGATTGAGGAGTTCTCATACGCATCATGGCGAATTTCCTCAAGTTCTTGCAATTGTAGCTTCCGGTGCATACCGCTCTCATCATGCTTTTGGTTGATTGATTTGATAGCCCAATAGGCTTTGTGCTCAACCTCCACGGGGAGGTGGCAAGCCTTGCCATAGATGAGACGGAACGGGGACATGCCGATGGGAGTCTTAAATGCGGTTCTATATGCCCACAAAGCATCGACTAGCCTCTTACTCCAATCCTTCCTATTCAGATTCACCGTCTTTTCAAGGATCCCTTTAATCTCACGGTTGGAGAGCTTGGCTTGGCCGTTTGTTTGTGGGTGATAGGCCGTTGAAATCTTATGGTTCACCCCATACCTTTTGAGAAGGCTTCCAATCACCTTATTGCAGAAGTGGGTACCTCTATCACTAATTATAGCCCTTGGGAAACCAAAACGGGAGAATATGTTCTCTTGGATGAAGGTTGCTACCACTCTTGCATCATCGGTGCAGGTGGGAATTGCTTCAACCCATTTTGACACATAATCCACCGCCAAAAGGATGTATACGTACCCACATGAGTTAGGAAAGGGGCCCATAAAGTCGATTCTCCATACATCAAAGACTTCACAATAGAGGAGGGGTTGTTGTGGCATCTCGTTCTTTCTTGTCAAGTTCCCCACCCTTTGGCATCGGTCACAATTCTTCACAAATTTATGAGCATCCTTGAAGAGGCTTGGCCAAAAGAAACCGCATTCAAGAACTTTCCCTGCGGTTCTTTGTGGCCCAAAGTGTCCTCCACATGCATAGTCATGACAATGATGTAGGATGGATGAAATCTCACTTCCGGGCACACATCTTCTTATAAGTTGATCTTGGCAAAATTTGCACAAGTATGGGTCATCCCATATGTAGTACTTTCCATCGGACTTTACCTTGCTCCTTTGATGGGAAGAAAAATGGCTTGGAAACCGCTTTGTTACCAAGTAGTTGACCATGGTAGCATACCATGGCTCCTCCACTTGAATAGCATATAGGGACTCATGAGAGAGACCTCTTTCAACCTCATCAAGAGGGCATGACGGTCTTCCTTCAAGGTTTAGCCGGCTTAGATGATCCGCCACCACATTCTTCACTCCTTTCTTGTCCTTTATCTCTATATCAAATTCACTTAGGAGAAGGATCCACCTCAACAACCTTGGTTTTGCATCCTTCTTTGCCACAAGATATCTAATGGCGGCATGATCGGTGTAGATCATCACCTTTGTGCCCAAGAGATAGGATCGAAATTTCTCTAGGGCATATATCACACCAAGGAACTCCTTCTCCGTTATAGAGTAGTTCTTTTGAGCGTCATTCAAGAGTGTAGATGCATATTGGATCACATGGGGTTCCTTGTCACTCTTTTGACCCAAAACCACTCCCAATGCGTAGTCACTTGCATCAGTCATGATTTCAAATGGAAGGTCCCATTGCGGTGCTTGAATAATTGGTGCGGTGACCAATCTCTCCTTCAAATCATCGAAAGCTTTCCTACAAGAGGCATCAAAGACAAACTCCGCTTCTTTGTGCAAAAGCTTACATAGGGGGTTAGCAATCTTTGAAAAATCTTTAATAAATCTCCAGTAGAAACCGGCATGTCCGAGAAAAGACCTAATGTCTCGGGTGTTAGATGGATAAGGTAAGGTTTTGATAATGTCAACCTTAGCCTTATCCACCTCAACCCCCCTTTCCGACACTACATGTCCTAGAACGATGCCACTACTCACCATGAAATGACATTTTTCGGAGTTTAAGATGAGATGGGACTCTTGGCATCGCTCTAAGACAAGAGCAAGGTGTGTTAGACATGCATCATAGGAGTCCCCATGGACGGTGAAATCGTCCATGAATACTTCTATGATCTTTTCTACATAGTCGGAGAATATACTCAACATGCACCGTTGGAAGGTTCCCGGTGTATTACATAGACCAAATGGCATTCGGCGATAAGCAAATGTACCGAACGGACATGTGAATGTGGTCTTGACTTGGTCCTCGGGTGCGATTGGGATTTGAAAATATCCCGAGTACCCGTCAAGGAAACAATAGAAAGCTTTCCCCGCTAGTCTTTCTAACATTTGATCAATAAATGGTAGCGGGAAATGGTCTTTCAAAGTAACCGCATTCAAGCGACGGTAGTCAATACACACCCTCCAACCGGTTTGTGGTCGGGTGGAGACCAAGTCTCCTTGTGCGTTATTGACTACCGTCACTCCTCCCTTTTTGGGTACGACTTGAGTTGGGCTAACCCAACGGGAGTCGAAAATAGGGAAGATGATCCCCATTTGTAAAACTTTAATTACCTCATCTTGCACTACCTCCGCCATTGGTGGATTGAGCCTCCTTTGGGGTTGTCGGACCGGTTTGGCATCCACTTCAAGTCTTATCTTGTGCATGCAGGTCACCGGGCTTATTCCCTTGAGGTCCGATATGCTCCACCCAAATGTATCTTTATGTTTGTGAAGCAATGCTACCAATTTGCCCTCTTGGTCCTCGTTGAGTGGGCTTGAGATGATAAGAGGTAGGGTGTGGTTGTCCCCTAAGAAGATATACTTTAGATGGCTTAGAAGGGTCTTCAACTCGACCTTCGGGGGCTTCACAATTGAGGGAAGAGGCTTGTGGAGGGGTATGCTCAAATCAAAGAGCTCGGATAAATTTGCCAGACCAGGACGCTGCCGGCGCTGGTCGACGCTGGCAGCGTTGTGTGACGCTGGCAGCGTCGTGTGGCGCAGCCAGCGTTTTCCACTGAAGTGCCCTGTTTTCAGCATCTCGATGATGTTGAGTTCTTCATAAGTGTCTAGTGGCTCTTCTCTCTTCAAGTCCTTGAGGTGTTCCTGCTGATCGAGTTTGTCGCGGTCCCGATACAAAAATAATTTACCCAGACTAGGCTAACAACATAAGGAATGTATTAGGGAAGTAGGGTGTCGATCCTCAGGGAGTACGTGTTACTTATGAACTGCTATGGATTGGTTTTCATTTAGATTCGAGTCACTTGAGATGGTTGTCTAAACTATTAACATGAAATAAAATGACAAATATATAAATGACGATATGTAAATGACAAATATGTAAATTGCAAAACAAAAAACCCAGAACAGAAGACATACCCGATCGGGTTGTCACGTACCCGATCGGGGAAACTCTCTGATATGAATATCAACAACTAAATTCTATCTAAAGACGATATTTAAATAACAATATTGAAAGTCTAACTAACTAAACTAATAAACAAGACAATAATAATAAAGTAAACTATCTAAGAACGAGAATAGAAAGACGACAAAGTAACTAACTAGATAACAACGAAATAAACTATCTAATGCGGTAAATAAACTATTTAATCAAGTTGATATAACGAAAGAGAAATACATGTAAAATCAATTAAAAGTCTCATAGATACCAATATTAGAGTTACTATGGTTGTCTAGGCCTTGTAGCGGTATATTCCTTCTGGATTCGTACCGACCTTTTAGTGGATCCTAACGTCCTTTCAGCATGGTTAAGTCACTAAACTCCTATTGATAGTCCTAATTCCTATCCCAACTCTCGTTATAAAGATAGAAATGACTAATACAAACAATTGTTTATGGCCACTAAACATAGTTATAGAATTTGACACGACCAAAGGAAGAAACAATTTAGATGGTTCAATTGGCAACTACTCTTCTTTTAATTCATTCAACTCGTAAATCATTTCAAATATTACAACTCTATTTATTTTATTTACACAATAATAATTTTACAATATTAGAATTAATCTAATCTATGTGATTATGTGATTATGTGATTAAGTATATTAATAAGAAAAAGATATATGAAATTAAACTATGAAATATAAATACTAAAGTTATTATGGTGACTATATTAACAATGATTCTAGTGACGAATTTTATGGTTATATGATTAGATAAATTATAATGTGACATGCTAAACAATGTTTTGGTTTTGACTAGATTAATTTTAGTTTGATTTCCTAATAACAACAATATTATGAAAATGATACTAGTGAAATTATAATTCATGACGATTAAAGTTGCATAAGTAAATTAAGATTAGAGAATTACCGAATTGGAATATGAGTATATAAGAACGAAAGTAAGAACAAATACCCAATAACAAAAGCTATGAAAACACTAGAGAAATACTAAGAAAGAAACTATAAAAACTTGTAAGAAAGTGTGCTAAAAGATATGTAAAGATGATACTAGATTATATGAAAGTAAGATTTAGATAAAAGATAATTGGATGCTTAGATGCTTGGATGATCATTGGCTTTTATAGGGATGCATGGCTGCTGATCCCTCGTCCAAATTCGTACCCTAGTCAAAGCATTAATGTACTCATTTAAGCTCGGATTGAAGAGGAGCCAAGTAACGTCTTCCTGCAAAAATACCCGATCGGGTAACAGGTAATCCGATCGGGTTTTTGTGTAAGTCGGATTTTCCGTCTTTTCATCTTAGGCACGGAATCATATGCCTTGGTCTTTGGTCAATGCACTACGGAATTGGGCTTGGGCTGATCTTCTCTTGACTTGGGTTGAGGTTTCCTCTTAAAGTTCAAAGCCAAAAATCAAAATTGAGTCCATTCGAGGAAAGATGTAGCGGAATCGTAATCAAATCGTGAACTGGCTATCATCAATTCCTTAAAAACTCGTATCCTAGTGTCTTTGCTCCATAAAGTAGGAAAATATAGCAAAACCGCTTCATTTCCTATAAAACGAGTCAAAACACGCAAAACAACTAGAATAGCAATATTAGCTCGTTAATCACTTAACAAAGTGCATAAATTATATAGAAATCGAGCTAAAACGGGGGATAAATCAATACAAAATATCACTTCTCACCTGCACATCAACCGACAACAACAAACGCAAACCCTCCTATTCCAGATTGTTAGTTAGGGCCACCTCAAGTGGGTCCCTATCACAAAATTTGTACATTTGATGCACCAAAGGCTCGAAAATATCTAAGAAGAAACAATATTGAACATCACTAGGGTGTCTCATAGAGTCATAGATATTATAGGTCAATCTCTTTCCCTCAAACTCCATTGTCAAACATCCGTTTGAAACATCAATCTTGGTCTTAGAGGTTTTCATGAATGGCCTACCAAGGAGAAGAGGAGTGGCACTTGAACTAGACTCCATATCTAAAACATAGAAATCCGCCGGGAAGACAAGGTTATCTACCTCTACTAGCACATTCTCTATCAAGCCTTTGGGATATACACTAGACCTATCGGCTAATTGAATAACCACACCGGTCTTAGACAAAGGTCCTAAGCCTAGGGTCTCATAGATGGATAGGGGCATGACGTTAATAGAGGCTCCAAGGTCTAACATGGCACGTTTGAAACTTTGCCCTCCAATGGTGCAAGGGATGGTGAACATGCCCGGGTCTTCACATTTCTTTGGTAATTTTTGTTTGAAAATTGCCAAAACATGCTCACTCACCCTAACCCTATGGGTTCCTTTCTTAGGATTTCTCTTAGGTGTACAAAGTTCTTTCAAGAACTTTGCATACCTAAGGACACTATTCAACAAATTAAGAAGAGGAATGTTTATCTCACACTTCCGAAAAGTTTCATACAAGTCGGTCTCCTTGTCATACTTCCTTGTGCTTATCAAAGCACTAGGAAATGGGAATTCCGGTATGTATTCCTCTACCTCATCATCATCAATAATGTCTTTACCCATCTTTGAAGTGTCTCCCTTGGGTTCCTTGCTTGTGGATGTGGCTTCTTCATTCCGTGATAGTTCTCCATGACCAACTACTAACTCTCCTTGGTCTTTAATTTCCAAGCTCTCCATCTCAAGGTTCTTCATCTTTTCCTTGCCTTTTTCAAGGGGGTGTACCTTCAACTCCTTGCCTCCCCTTAAGGTCATGGCACTAGCATTCTCCCTAGGTGGTGGGATGGTTTGAGATGGGAATCTTGTGGAGCTTGAGGCTTGAGATTTTGACATATTGGAGGCCATTTGGGATAGTTGGGTTTCCAAGTTGCTTACCCTAAGGTTGTTTGCCTCCATATCCTTCCTTGCCTCTTCTCTATCTCTCCTTGCCTCCTCTTGATTTCTCCTTGCCTCCTCCCTATCTTTCTCTTGCTTGGCAAGGAGTGTTTGCAAGATATCACTCAAGTTCCCTTGAGAAGAAGAATTTCCTTGAATGGGGCCTTGGTTCAATTGTCTTTGAGCATTGTTTTGAAATTGAGAGTTACTTGGGAAATTTGAATAGTTAGGTCTTTGATTGTTGTAAATTCTTTGGGGGTTTTGTTGGAAATTGGAGTTCCGGTTTTGGGTGGGATTTTGGGCTCTCAAATGATTGAATTGACCATTTTCAAAGCTTTTCGACTTGTCACCTCCCCATCCCAAAAGGTCACGGTTCCGCGCTTGGTTGTACATTCCCCCACCACTTGGGTTCCTTGAATTGTAATTCCCATACCCCATAGCATTAACACTTTCCATAGTTGCTCCTTGTTCAATCATGACGTAGCATGTGTTGGTGGCATGGTCACCCCCACAATATGAGCATTCAATTGGTCCGGGGTGTTGAGAGAATGAGTTACCTTTGTTAACAACCAAGTTTGACATCATACTTTTAAGTTCACCCATTTCTTGCATGATCTTGTGGTTTTGAGAAGAATAAGGATCCTCCATGGAGGATACATTCCTAGAGCTTCCTCCCCTTTCACTATTTCTTCCATAGCTTCTTGTGTTCATTGCCAATTTTTCAATAATATTGTTGGCCTCGGCCACATTAAGTGTATCAATTCCACCCCCGGTGGCGGCAATGATCATTCTTTGGTCATTTTGGCACAACCCCCCATTGAAAGCCGTCAACAAATCATCTCCCGACATGCCATGTTATGGACATCTTGCCACAAGACTTTTGAAACGCTCCCAATAATCATAAAGGGTCTCTCCCATTTCTTGTTCAATGGTAGTGATAAGCTTCTTGGAGTGATTGTGTCTTGAATCCGGATAATACTTTTCAAGAAACTTTTTCTTTAACCCCACCCAAGTGGTAACGGAGTGAGCCGGAAGGCAAAAGAGCTATTCTTTCGCGGCATCTTGAAGAGAAAACGGAAATGCCCTTAACTTGAATTGATCTTCGGTCACTCCTTGGGGAATAGCACCTTGGCAAATCATAGGAAATTCGGCCAAGTGTTTATTAGGGTCATTCCCCACCATACAATGGAATCTAGGTAATTTGTGGACGAAGAAACCTTTGAGCTCAAAGTTCACATCCCCCATGGGAGGATATGCAATACAAAGTGGTTGCTCCTCATAATTCCTTGCCCGAATCTCACCGATTGTCCTATTATCCTCCATATTGGGTGGGTAAAGGACGTTCAATGGAGATGGTATCCTAGGTGGTGACTCAAACACTTCCTCCGGTTGTTCATGAAAAATATTATTTTCCAACTCCTCTTCACTAGGTTCCCTCCAAAAAGGTCTCCTATAAAGAGGATTTGAAAATAACCAATTTGATATGCTACTTGAAGATGGATCAATATCTTGGTCACCAATTTCCTCTTGTGACCTAGGCATAAACTTCTAAAACAACTCAACAACACAAATTAGTAACTTCAACACAAAGTAACCTATAAGCTAAGAAAAATTTGAAAAATAATCTAAACAAGTTATTACACTAACAAGAGTTTCAATTTGATATTTAGCTATATTGCCTTCCCCGGCAACGACGCCAAATTTGACGAGCTTAAATACGGTGTCGCTAATTCCGCTAATTAGCTACGATCAAATAACAATTTATAACTCCTAAACAAACACAAACTATCTTAAATAAAGGTAGTAAAATGGTAAGAATAAGGTCGAACCCAAGAGAAGGCGGTATTAACTAAATTAATCTAATCTAGACTCTTGCTAAAAACCAATTAACAAACTAATTACTAACTAATTACTCTAATCACAAATTAAGACACTAATTTAGACAAAAGCTTAAATTAATTACAAACTATAATATTCACAATGAGAAAACATGTAGGATAACATATAGGGAGAAAGTTTGATTGAAGAAATTCGTTAACAAGTCTAAAATAAACACCTAAAACTAAAGATTCAAATATTCAAATATGTAGAAACAACTTAGTGTAATTTTCCCAAGTTCCCAACAATTAACAAAGTAAAGACTCTTCCTTTCCTCTCTTCTCTAATTATCTAATACAAGTTTCTAAGAAATTAGCCAACATGGATTAAACCAACCAAGGATGACCCTTTACAGCCAAATTTACACTCATTAAAACATGAGCCCAAACCAAAGATGCAAGCTTTATGAACAAAACCAAAGAAACAAGCTAGAACCATGTAATAAAACACTAAACCATGTTCTAATTACACAATAAACCAAATTCCACTCAAAAGATTCCAACTTTAAACCAAAGTTACAATCTTTCAAGGTTGCTTCAACAATATCAAGACAAATTAACCAAATTTATCTAGACAAAGCACTAATCAAACAAAGACTTGCTAAGATGGTTAGTCTCAACAATAATTCATTCAACAATGGAATTTAATCATGAGAAAATGGAATTAAATAGAGAAGAAGAGGTTTAAAAGGTCTTAAAATGCTAAAAGGAGAGAACTTGTTCCAATTACACTAAGAAATGGAGAATTAGCTACCCATAATCCAAGTATTACAACCCAAAATGAAGTTCAACCAAATTACAAGCCAAAAATGAAGAACAAAAGTTGAGAGAGTTCTAATGTGTTGTGTTGTGGAATGTTGTATTCAATGTTGTGTGCTTCTATCTCTACAATTTGGCTCTTTTATACCCTTGGCTCCGGAAACCTTGGGCCTTGAGAAATGGGCCTCAAAATGACAAGACGGAGAATGGAAGAACACATGTCAAAGACCAGGACGCTGGCAGCGTTCACTGGCGCTGACAGCATTTCATGCTGCCAGTTTTTCCCCTTGGTTGAGCGCCTAGACTTTCGTTGACCCCTTTGGACTTTAGTCTCGCCTTGACTTCCATTGACCCTTTGGACTTGCTCTTCTTGCATTGATGATTTGCTTGTAGCCCACTCCAATTGTCGGGTTTGGGTCTCGGGTCTCGGGTCTCGGATTTGACTTTGACTTTTGTTGACTTCCGGGTTTGACTCTAAAAGTTGACTAAAAATACTAAATTAACAACATAATTACAAGGACTAAGGTTAGCATAAAACGATGCTAACGACCCGTAAAAAGTATACTAAACAGACCTTATAAATACTATTAAACACGACACAATTTGGTGTTGTCAGTAATTAACTAAATAACAAAGGAAGATTAAAGATTACCGATTACAAGTGCAACAGGAGTTAAGGCATGGGTCTCTCAATTTTTGCTCCAACATAGGGACCATCACATTTGCCATTGATCACATATGAAATACAAGACCAAGTGAAGCAAAATAAGTTCAAAACAAGGCATGCTAAACAATTCAGAACAGTCCCAATACTTTTAGAATTGGGTCAACTTCAATAACTCATATCTTGAGTTCTACATGGTGGGAATTTGAGTTATATATGGTTGGATTCTTGAAAGAGTCCTCTTTCATATGGGATTGGAATCATCGAGTTTCATCGAGTATAGTTTGCAGAGGAGACCTTCAAAGACTGGCATACATGATGCATCTGGTTTTTTGACAAAATGACATGTCAATACTTAAGGGTGAATAACTCAACATTGGCTGGATATTTTTGGTTGATTCATTTTGGATATGAAAGCTAACTTCATTAGCTTTCATTTGAGTCATCATGGGAATTTTTACTCAACCTTATGAAGGGGATATGATTTGTTGAAGTTCAGGTTGCTGTACAGGAAAAGTGATGAGCATTCAGTTTTGACCTGAACTTCCTCATAGCCTCATAACTGAAGATTCAGGACTTATTTTTGACTGATTACAACTAGAGGAGGAAGCTAACTCATCTAGCTTCAATTTGTCTATTCATGAGACTCCTAATTCTATCTGTGCTGCAAACTAGATCCTCTGCAAGATGCCCCTGAATGCTGAACTTTTACAGCACATGCTATCAGTGACATGTTTGTACTTAAACCTCAATATCTAAAGTTCCAGATATAATTTGGGTCTGATTCTTTGTGACATGAAAGCTAACATCTATATCTTTACAATGAGATATCTTGGAGGTTCTAATTCATCCTAAGTCATGAGATATGCAAGCTTCATGTCAGGCCAGAATCCAGAATGTTGTGCAATTGTCTGTTTTGCATTTGTGTGCATCAAGGGCCTTCCTATCCATTTTACTTGGCTTAAACGGCACGTCCACATATGGCTATTGATCCTAAAACAGTACTAAGTCATGGAAAGGAGGAATGACAAGCTTGGTTCAAAAATAAGAAGACTTTGGCCTGATGAATGCAACAAACAATTTCTGAACATTGAAAGTGACCTCTAGTGAACCTTCTTTTGGACTGTTGCTCAATTTACTTGCTCTTACAGCTGCACCAACCCCAAGCCTCGACAAGGACTAACTTCTAAGCTACCTTTGGAGTCCTTGAGCTGCAAGGACCTCACCTACCCACATCACATTGTAACAAGAACAACCAACAATCTTATTATTTTATGCTTTATGCTTTTGTTTTCTCGCTTTGGTTATTTAATTTGTGTAAGGAGTTGTAGCTGTTTATTTGTACTCTTTTGTAAGACAATATTGGCCTTAGATGAACTTGAACGACTGAGATGCAAACCCTTGGCCTATATAAGCCAAGCTACCTATTGTAAGCAAAACAGATTTGATTAATGAATGAAAATTTGAAACCTTTGTTTCCAATTTCTAAACTCATGGATGTGTGCTTGAGTCCCTTCTTTGCTTAGTGCTATAAGAGTGTTGAATGACTCTTTGCTGAGTTGCTGGAATCCTTCATCATAAGCTCTATCCATTGGCTTTGTGCTTTGGAAGAGTACTATCTTGTTCTTATTTCATTTTCTTATAAATTCAGAAACTTACAACACAAACTTGAGCCCAATTCAAGTCCTTTGTGTCCTCCTTTGTGTGTGTGTCTTACAAGCATTAAAACCTACTAAAAATCTATACTTTCCAGAGAATTTTCAGTGCAACAAGCTTGAATTAAAGACAATCGTCTTGATGAATAAAGTTTCACAGGCAAAGCAAGCTAAATTAGGTTTTTCTAATATTCAAGCATAAAAGCATGTCTAATTATGAAAGACGAGCTTCCCTTTTATAATACAAATCTAATTAATTAGGTTAACTAGTTTAGGAAAATACGAAAAGCCGTCAAAAAGCTAGGTTGCTCGATCGAGCAAGGGACTTCTGCTCGATCGAGCATGACAACAGTGCGACTCGATCGAGCATCCTTTATTTTGGCTCGTTTCTTTGGTTTTCTTCACTCCTTCTTCATTGCTCTTGATTCCCGTGCCTAACCTTCTACGATCCGAATCCGCCATGCTCCATATCTACTCAAAAAGCTCCAAATGCATCCAATCTGCATTAAAACATAACAAAAGCGACAGAATCGATATTCTAGCTAAAATAGCATAGAAATAAGCAAGGAAAGATGGTAAATCGAGTTATATGTGTCTAAGGGAAGCATAAAATACGTATATAAATAATGATTATCAAACTCCCCAAACCAATCCTTTGCTTGCCCCTAAGCAAAGCACTTAACACTATACAAGGACAAACATACAAATGGTGAATGAAAAACTCAAAGCTAATGTTAATGCACATACAAATCCCAAGCTATCCATATCTATAACAAAGTAATGACCAAGTTGTACCAATAAAACAAATTCAAAGGCACGGGAAAGTAGAAAACGCAGCTCATATTCCAAGATTTTACATGATACCGTAGTATAGACAAAAACCAAATACCTTTCAATTTTGCAAGGCTCAATTTGTCGGATTCTCGCGGATTCACTCATGCACTCATAAGTTTATGTAAGGGTGAGTTTTGTGAAAATAGAAAGAAATAGAAACACTCACTCAAGTTATGAAACATGCATGCATTCTAATGTGATAGTAATTTCCCCAACTAATACGCATTCACTAAAAAGCACATGAATCAGGACAATAAGGGTGGTTAATGGGTGAAGGTATAGAAGTGGATTGTGCCAAGGCACGTATGGGAATGTGGGGCTAAGACCGGTAGTCGCAGCGACACTTACCAAAACAAATCTACAAGACTAGCACAAACCAACCCGACTAGAGAAATCATCTTAAACTTTGACAACGCAAGAGAGATATCGATATTGCTCTATGAAAAATGCATTAGACTCTAGTATATTCCATTTCATTATCCCTTGAACAATTCAATGAAGCAACATATATTTTTCTTTTTCCTCTTTTCTTTTTTTTTTTTCTTTTCTTTCTTTTCTTTTCTTTCTTTTCTTTTTTTTTCTCATTTTTTTTTCTTTTGCTTCATAACACTTCTCAACAAAGGGAATAAATGACACAATTGCCAACATACTTGCTACACCCATTTGATATTCTTTTTGAGAAATCCCGACCCAACCATAGTAGACAAGTAGATAAGAAAAACATGCAACTGCGACTGTCCCGATAAGGTAGGCAAATTCTAGGAATGTAGCTATTATATGGCTTGTAAAACAGGCTACAAAAGGCTCAAATTGGCTAAACATAAAGAACTCAATAATAAGGGTATAAAATCAAGTCTTTTTGGCTATGTGAGGCTTATTTGAACAGAAAGAACCACCTTTCTTCATATACTTATCAAATGAACGCGTATAGTATCAGGAAACGAATGTCACACTTATGCAATTTGATGTTACACATTCCACAAGGAGTACCACACTCAAGCCTAAAGACAATGAGACCAGTTTATTGATGTTCCTGGTATAGGAAGCTCTATAGACCTCAGAATTTTAAGTGGTTTACCAACAAAAATGGCCAAATCTAATTAGCATAAGGTATATCAAAAACGGTCAAGACTCGTCCTATGAGCTTTGCTTTCAAAAGTAGTAAGTCAAAACATTGTACATGGACAACTTATTTGGGATTCAAATGCAGAAACAATGCAAATTATCATCATTGTTATTCAATTCACCAAGACTCGACCTAATAAAATAAAAACATGTTTTTGTATTTTGTAAATTTTTCAATTTTTATGATTTTTTTTCTTTCACACAACGGAAATAAACACACAACATAAATAAAGACTCTCCCCCAAACCTATATGTCACAGTGTCCTCGGTGTGACGCTAACAGCACAACAATCACACAACAACCAACATCCGCAACCTAAAGGACACAACTAACAAAGGGAAAAGGGGAAATAACTAAAAGATAATACAATATAAGAAAGTATAAGGATAGATAATACCAGCTTATATAGACATAGCCTCCCCCAAACCAGCTGCAAAATGAGGGCGTGGTGACCAGCTGTCACTTCGGCTCATCATGACCATCATCGTCATCCCTCTGAGCAGCACCAGAAGAAGAGGCCCAAAATGGCTCACCAAAACCACCAACTGGAGCATCCGATCCGATAGGAGTATACCATGAACGACCCAGGCAACCAAAATCGTAACTAAACTCCTGGGAAAACTGCTGAGGAGTCACCCCATAATTGTGGAACACACCACTCTCGTCACCCGGACCTCGGTAGTAGCTCGGCGGAGTCCAACCAGCAGTAGCATTAAGATCCGTCCGCATAAGGTTCTCCCAAAGTCCCCTCATCACCAAGTCTTTGTTAATGCCTTGATGAATCCTAATCTCCCTCTCCAAAGCCGGATCATAGGTATAAGCAGGTGGAGGGTATGGGTACAGAGCTGGGGTGGGTGCAAAGCGTGGAGTCGGGGTGGTGGTAGTCTGAGCAGAAGAGGATGGGGTGATCCGCCGACGAGGTCAACGGTTCTCGGCCAAAGTAAAAATAAGCTCAGGTGGAACCACATAAGAACGAGGGGGAGGGGTAGGTCCAGTCTCAGGATCATGGGTGGGTAACCGCTCCGTAGAAGGTAGATGGTTATCCCTGTCGGGAAGAGCTATCCACTGGGACCCCCGTACTCGCCACTAAAATCGAGTGTTTCCTAACGCATTAATCCAGCAAAGTGTGTTATGCAAGTACTCCTCGTCTACTCTAGGGCATGAATTGGGGTCATTGGTGTGTACTGACGGTCTCCCCCAAACCCAGCAAGTCGCCTAGCCAACCTAGTGACCAAGGCACCACAATCTAAAGAATGTTGGGTGGGGCAATTAACTCTCCAGAAAGCATAGCACACCGAACCAGCAGGGTGGAAATAAAAATTATTCTCATGTTGAGGGTTGAGGGAAGATGCAAGTAATAAAACCTCATGAGAATTTAGTTTACTGAGGTCCTTCTTAGCAAACAAAAGGAGGCTAAAGAAACGCAAAAACAACCTTAAACAAGGGTGCTGCACATCATTGACAGCCATAACATTAACACGCGCATCAGGAAGACCAGTAAAGAGAGTAAAATAATCAACGGCTTGAAAGCCGGAAGGGATAGCAACAAAATCATCATCATTACCAAGAGAAAGACCCAAATGATTAGCCAATTCAGCATACGACAACACAAAATCCCTATTGAGCAACCTAAAAGAGACACGTTTATTTGCCTCGTCTCAATCATAGGAACTAAAAAATTCAAGTGTTAATGGTCGATAGGAAAGTTCATTGAGGGAATATAACCCACCAAACCCAATTCGGTCAAACATATCAAAAATAACATTACCAAAACCGAGGGCAGTGAGAACGGTGGGGCATATACAACGAGTAGGGTCCATAGAACGACCCATAAGCATAGCAAAGCGATCATGTTGCTCCTGTGTGCTGAAAACGATCCAAGGGTAAGTGGGATTACTAGGAATCGCTTCTATTTGAGGTTGTCGGATTAAACGGGGTTCTCTACGTCGCTTGCTAGTTCCTACTTGTCTAGACATTATGAATGGAAGTAAATAAACCACACAAACACCACAATATGCTCAAAAAGACGGATTATCAAACCCAACTTGAAAAAAAATCAAATTTGAGTCTAAAACGCAAGTAAGACGGAGCAATTAGCAATGCAAGAGTGATTAATTACTAAATAATGAAGCAAGGAAGCAACATACAATGAATTAAAAGCACAAAATTGAAGAATAAGAAAGCAAACCCTAATTCACGTTTTGGGCAAGATAAGAGAGCAAAAACACCAATTTCTTCACAAATTGCACTTAAAATAGGTAGAATAATGATTGTTGATGCTAGCTTGATGATGAATTGATGATTTGAAGTTGTTTGAATGAGTTTAGTGAGGGAATAAGGGTGAGGGAGAGAACAAAAGAAGCGAAATAAGGAGAAGAATGAAAAGAATTGGGGAAAAAACCTGCCTTTTGAGCCTTGGGACCGGTCGGACCGGACCGACTCGATCAAGCAGGTCAGGCTGCTCGATCGAGCAACCTAAAAAATCCAAATTTTTGAGTTTTGCTCGATTCTCGGATGAATAGTGTGCATGTCTAACTCGATCTAGCGCCAGGTCTGCTCGATCGAGCAACCTAGGAATTACCGAGTTTTGCTCTTTTTCTTGTTGTTGTTTATTCTTTCGTTCTGTTCATAAGGCGACTTCCAATTTTATTTCCTGCAAGCACTCAATAACATTGTTAGATCGCTCCCTCTCCTCACTCAATAAAGTAGACCTATATTAACTATATTAACTATCCAAACTAAATTTAATTAAACTATAACATTAATAACTAAGCTATTGGAAATAAAATTTAAAAATGAAGTACAAGTAAACGCCGGGTTGCCTCCCGGGTAGCGCTGGTTTATATCGGTCCCGCACGACCGTGTTACCTCAAAGTCATGGTGATTTATCAAGAGTGAAAAGGTCGACGGCCTCTATCACTCCTATAAATGCTCCATCGTAATAGATCTTCAAACGTTGACCATTGACTTTGAAATTTTCACCCTTGTCGGTTTGTAGCGTAACCGACCCAAACTTGTTCACCTCGGTAACTGTGAACGGTCCAGATCATCTGGACTTTAGTTTACCTGGAAACAAACGCAAACAGGAGTTAAATAATACTCCCTCCAATTTTTCATCTTCTTCCCTCTTTCCATTTTGAGCTAAGTGTGGTGATGTTCCCTCTTTCCTTATTTATGAGTAGTTGTGTGGTCCAAATTTAATTGAACGTGGGGTAGTGTGTTTTGTGTGGTACAAAATGATTTCCTTAATCCTTGTGTCCAAAAGAAAAGGGAAGAACATGGAAAATTGGAGGGAGTAATACTTTATCACCAATTTTAAATTCCCGCTGCAGGATATGCTTGTCATGCCATTTGTTGGTCTTCTCCTTGTAAACCCGAGCACTATCATAGGCATGCAATCAAAACTCATCAAGCTCGTTCAATTGCATAAGTCGTTTCTCACCCGCCAGTGAGGGATCCATATTAAACTCTTTAATGGCCCACATAGCCTTATACTCAAGTTCAACCGGTAGATGGCACGCCTTGCCATAGACTAACCGGTATGGAGAAGCACCGATTGGAGTCTTAAAAGCAGTTCTGTAAGCCCATAAGGTGTCATCGATCTTACGACTCTATTCCTTTCTGGATTTACTCACAACTTTCTCAAGGATAGACTTGAACTCCCTATTAGAAACCTCCATCTGACCACTTTTCTGCGGATGATAACTTAACCCCCGACGATGTGTAACGTCTTATTTCTTCAATAAAGTGTTAAGATGACGTTCATTGAAATGCTTTCCTCCATCGCTAATGAGAGCACGAGGAACCCCAAATCGTGGGAAAACGATCTTCTGAAACAGTTTAACAACTGCTTTGGCATCGTAAGTGGGAGTGGCAATGGCTTCCACCCATTTGGAGACATAGTCTACCGCTACTAAAATATATTGATTATCATAGCAAGATGGGAATGGCCCTTGGTAGTCAATACCCCAAACATCGAATATCTCAACTTCCAAAATACCCGTTTGAGGCATCTCATGCCTTTGCGAAATGTTACCCGTCCTTTGACATGCGTCACAAGAACGGACGAATGTAGTAGCATCCTTGAGAATAGTCGGCCAATAAAAACCCGACTGCATAACTTTAGCAAACGTCCTTGAGGCACCATGATGACCACCATATGAAGAAGAGTGACAATGAGAAAGGATGGCATGTACCTCACCCTCTGGAATACATCGTCGATAAATGTCGTCGGCACATTCCCGGAATAGATAAGGATCATCCCAAAAATACCTCTTGAAATCGTGTTGAAACCTCTTCTTTTGCTGATAGGATTGATCCGGAGGCATAATTCCCCCAACCAAAAAGTTGGCATAATCGGGAAACCACGGAGTTTCCATGGTAGTAGCAAGGAGATGATCATCAGCAAATGAATCATCAATGGGGATCGAATTGCCCCCTTCAAACCTTAAACGAGACAAATGGTCAACAACCACATTCTCTGCACCTGACTTATCCCGGATCTCCAAATCAAATTCTTGTAACAACAAGATCCAACTAATAAGCCGAGGTTTGGCTTCCTTCTTAGCCAACAAGTACTTCGGTGCTGCATGGTCAGTGTAGACGATCACCTTAGAACCCACAAGATAGGCTCTAAACTTATCTAAAGCAAAGACAACCGCAAGTAACTCCTTTTCAGTGGTAGCATAGTTAACTTGCGCATCATCCAAAGTCTTACTAGCATAGTTAATTGCATGTAGCACCTTATCCTTCCTTTGCCCACAAACAGCCCCAACTACATAGTCACTGGCATCACACATTACCTCAAACGGCAAATTCCAATCAGGAGACTGGAAAATAGGAGCTGAGATTAGAGCTTGTTTAATCCTGTCAAAAGACTTAACGCACTCATCAGTAAACACAAACGGGGCATCCTTATGGAGAAGCTTAGTCATTGGTTGAGCAATCTTTGAAAAATCTTTAATAAAACGGCGATAGAACCCCGCATGACCAAGGAAACTTCTAACACTTTTAACATTCACCGGGTATGGTAATTGCTCAACCACTTCCACTTTGGCTTTATCCACTTGGATGCCTCGTCCAGACACCAAATGACCAAGTACCACCCCTTCAGTTACCATGAAGTGGCACTTCTCCCAGTTTAACACAAGATTGCTTTTCTCACAACGTTGTAAGACTTTAGTCAGATTAGCTAAACAACTATCAAAATCGGTCCCATAAACACTGAAGTCATCCACAAAGACCCCCATAATAGACTCGATATAATCAGAAAAAATAGCCATCATACAAAGATGAAAGGTGGCGGGGGCATTACATAACCCAAAAGGCATTCTTCGGTAAGCAAAGACACCATAAGAGCATGTGAAGGTAGTGAATTAGGTTTACTTTGATTAAGGCAACGTCGCCAAATTTGATAAGGGTAAAGTCGCGTCACCTTAATCAAAGTAAACCTAATTCACTACTAACTAATAGTCAGCGGTAAGCAAGGTATCGAATCCACAGGGAGGCGGTAGTATTCTATTCTGTTAAACTAAGTTCGTCTCTATAGTAACAATTCGGGGTTTTGAGATTGAGTTTCTAGTCTAAAAGCAATCAATAACAATAACTAACAGCAAACAATAACAACTAATAGTAACAATAATTAATAATAAACAATAACAACTAATAATAAAAGATTGAAAACAATAAGATTAAAAGTCTAGGGTCTCAGGTTCACTAAAATTATTGTTCAGGGGTAAGGATGTAGTCAACTATCAAGCAATAAAGTTATCTAAGGTCACAAGATCGGTCGATTCAATTATGCCCTTTAGATCTACAATTTAACATGCGATCACTATCATTAAACGAGTTATATTCAATTATCGTAGCCTATCTTAGTCTTAACCCGGCCGGTGTCAATCCTAACTCGCGAGACTAGTTAATTAATACTGGCCAGTAATCAAACAACTAGAATTAAAACGATAATCAAACGATAACCATGCAATTAGAGCTGGCAAGTCTGACCCGACCCGAGTGACCCGACCCAAAACCCGAGTAAAATCGACTCGACCCGACCCGAGAATACTGCAACCCGAAACCGACCCGACCCGACGCGATGACGACCCGTAACCCGTTGACGACCCGAAAATCAGTGACCCAAACCCGACCCAGACCCGACCCGACATTGACCCGACCCGATATTGACCCGATTAAATTGACGTCCTGACAATTATTAACCTTAATAATGATAAAAATGAAAGTGATTTATTGTTTAAATTGATATGTTTGACTTAATAATGAATTAATTAAACCAAATAATAATTTAAAACTAGATTTAATGGAAAATTTTTGAAGTGTTGCGAAAACATAACCGGACCCGATTACGACCCGACCCAAACCCGACCCAACCCGATGTATCATTTGACCCGAAAATGACCCGACCCGATAACGACCCGACCCGACCCGAACCGACCCGAGGGTTGTCTGACCCGATACGACCCGAACCCGATACGACCCGAACCCGATATGACCCGACCCAAACCCGACCCGACTGACCCGATTGCTACCCCTACATGCAATTGCAATTCAATTAATTAATCTACCCCTTCTAACAATCCTAGATCCCCTTGTAAGAATTATTATTTAATTCTCTGTTATGTGGACCTAATTACCGATGTCCGTCACCTTAATTAAATAACGGTTAAATATATTGTTCCGGGTTTTTAATAGGAGTCCTAGTTTAAGTGGATTACGGTTAATGTTTACAGGCCATTAACATATCAGGCCCACTTATTCTATTAAGCCCCTCCTGCCACCTCTCTACATAAGCACACTTGTTTGAGCTTTAACCTAATTCATTCATATTAAGAAAACACACATAAGGAAAGTGAATTAGAGAATAAGGAAGGCAGGAGAAGGCAAAGCAATAAGGGTTCATCTTTTATCTTTCTCAAGTGATTTTATTATCAGATCTAATGGCTACATCACGTAAGTACCTTTCAGTAATTATCGCTTTAATCAAGATCCTATAATTTATGTTTACATGTGGTATCAGAGCTGGACTGTGATTATAGTTATAATTCTGATTAATGTTTTGATTATGTTTTATGAATGAATTTAATGCTTTAATCATGATGTTGTAATACTCATTCATAATTTATTGTACACCCTTATGATAGATAACGTATCCTTGTATCATGATCGTTTCCGCTGCCCTAATCGAATTATTTCGTTTTATATGATTTATGATGATTATTATATGATTTATGATGATGATTTGCGCTGCCCTAATTCGATTTGTATGGTTTATTATGATTATTGTTGCGTATGAATGTCGTATGAATAATACCATACTCGATCGAGCTAATGCTTCACTCGATCGAGATGGTTTATTCATGTTATTGCTCGATCGAGCTAATGGTTTACTCGATCGAGGCCTTTCTGTTCTGCTGTTGCTCGATCGAGCTGATGATTTACTCGATCGAGTGAATCTGTTTGCCTTGTTGCTCGATCGAGCTGATGAATTACTCGATCGAGTGGTACCATTTTGCCTTGATCTCGATCGAGCTAAAGTTTTTCTCGATCGAGGTGTTTTGTTTATTTTCTACTCGATCGAGCTGTTGTTTACTTGGTCGAGGTCTTCACGTGCTGTTTCGATACTTATTGGTTGTTTTCATTGTATGCTCGTCTAATATTATGTTATTATGCTTAAATGAGACCTTCGCATTATGATGAGTTGAAATTCACCACAGTGATTTCATCTCGTACGCAATCAGATCTCATAATGTAATTGGGCATTCACATTATGTTGATGTTCACCACAGTGGACTCAAATTATGCAGTGAATATCCGACTAAGCATACATTCTTATTGAAGATTAATTATATCTTATGTATCGATTAAAGGAGACCTTCGCATTATGACGAGTTGAAATTCACCACAGTGATTTCATCTCGTACGCGATCAGATCTCATAATGTAATTAATTGGGCATTCACATTATGTTGATGTTCACCACAGTGGACTCAAATTATGCAGTGAATATCCGACTAAGCATCTAATGGGGTGAAATAACTTGTATTAAGGTTTTACCCACAGGTAACCTGACATTAAAGTGAAACACTCATTAAAGAGAGTATACTTGATTATGTAATTAAGCATGCGTAGGTTGTCCACAGATACTGCACTTGCTTAATGAATGTTTATGAGTTACTCATTTAAGTCTCAAGTCTTAGTCATAATTGCTATTGTGTGATAAACTCAAAGCCTAATGTTCTGAGCATTGTTCATAATGCAGTACCGTTGCAAAGCTCTCTCAATAACTTGACAGTCTTTGCTTAAAGTTCTTACGACTTACCACTGCACCAAACATTAAGTCTCCATTTCGGAGACAGGCTGTACTGCAGCCAGTAAGTACATGGAAATCATTAAGGAACGCTTTCAGACTACCGATAAAGCGGTAGCTGGAAGGCTTATGTCTGAACTTACCACTGCTAAGTATAATGAGAATGTGACCACCATGCAGCAACATGTGCTGCATATGACGAATCTGGCAGCTAAGTTGGGAAAACTGGGCATGAAAGTTGAGGATCCGTTCCTTGCCCAGTTTATAATCAACTCTCTGCCAGATAAGTTTGATGCTTTTCACCTTCATTACAACACCGTTAAAGAAATTTGGAGTGTTAATGAATTGACCAATAAACTGGTTCAGGAAGCAGCAAGAATCAAACAGAAAGATGAGGCTGATGCCTCAAGTAAGAATGGTGGTTTACCCCAGGCACATCATGTGCATCATGTAAGCGGGAAATCTAAAGGTAAGTTTGGAAACTGGAAGGGCATTAAGCCAAGCCCTCCTGATAAACCGTCTGCATCTGGCATAAAGAAGGAAATTAAGAAGGAGGAAAATTGCTCTTTCTGTAGGAAACCTGGGCACTTTAAGCAAGACTGCATAAAGCGTAAGAATTGGTTCGAAAAGAAGGGTAAGCCTTTGGCTTTAGTATGTTTCGAATCAAATTATGTTGAAATTCCTTCTAATACATGGTGGCTAGATACAGGCTCAAATGAAAGTTCCTCCTTCTTGTGGCATAAACGTTTGGCCCATATTTCAAGAGAAAGAATGAACATATTGGTTAAAAACAATATGTTACCTTCTCTTGATTTTACGGATTTTGGGACGTGTGTGGAATGCATTAAAGGTAAGCAAATCAAACACACCAAGAAAGGGTCCACAAGAAGCACTGCTTTATTAGAAATTATACATACAGACATTTGTGGTCCATTTGATGTTCCCTCCATGAGCAGAGAGAAATACTTCATCACCTTTATCGATGATTATTCACGTTATTGTTATCTTTACCTTTTGCATAAAAAATCTCAATCAGTAAACGCTTTAAAGGTTTACATTAAGGAGGTGGAAAGGCAATTGGGAAAGAAAGGAAAATCATAAGGTCAGATAGAGGTGGTGAATATTATGGCAAATATGATGAATCAGGACAACATCCTGGTCCATTTGCAAAACTCCTTGAAAGTTTGGGTATTGTCCCTCAGTACACAAATCCTGGTTCTCCATGGATGAATGGTGTAGCTGAGAGGCGTAATCAAACCCTATTAGAGGTTGTGAGGACAATGATGAGTAATACCAACTTACCCATGAAGTTGTGGATGCATGCCCTTATGACTGTTGTGTATGTTGGAAACCGGGTCCCCAGTAAGGCAGTTTCAAAGACACCATTTGAACTGTGAAAAGGGTGGAAACCGAGTCTTCAACATTTGCATATATGGGGATGCCCAGCAGAGGCACGCATTTATAATCCACATGAAAGGAAACTCGATCAAAGAACCATTAGTGGGTTCTTCATCGGCTATCCAGAAAAGTCTAAAGGGTATAGGTTTTACTGTCCTACACACAAAACAAGAATTGTGGAAACCGGAAATGCCAAATTCCTTGAGAATGGCGAAGTTAGTGGGAGTGATCAGGTAAGGGATGTCATAGTCAATGAAGTTAGGGTGGCAATTCCAGCTTCTTTGCCCCCAATTTCAATTGATGAAGTTCCACATAATGATAATGTTGACCCAGTCAATATTGTGGAACCTAACGTTGATGACCCTCCACTCCCGAATGATAACATTGCCACTGAAGTTGTTGATACAGCCCCTGAAATAGTATTAAGAAGGTCCACAAGACCTAGAAAGCCAACTACTTCAGATGACTATGTATATCTACAACAATGTGAATTTGACATTAGTATTGATAATGATCCGGTTACGTTTTCACAAGCTATGAATTGTAATGATTCCGATAAATGGATTAATGCCATGAAAGAAGAGATGGAGTCTATGGCTAAGAATGAGGTTTGGGAGTTGGTCAATTTACCAGTAGGCCATAAGGTTGTCGGCTGCAAGTGGGTCTTTAAGACCAAGCGCGACTCCTCGGGTAATATTGAACGACATAAAGCCAGACTGGTAGCTAAAGGCTTTAATCAGAAAGAAGGCATTGATTATAATGAAACCTTCTCTCCAGTTTCTAAGAAGGATTCATTACGGATCATTTTAGCTTTTGTAGCTCATTTTGATTTAGAGCTACATCAAATGGATGTGAAAACGGCATTCTTGAATGGGAGTTTGGAAGAAGAAGTCTACATGGCTCAGCCTGAAGGCTTCATTATTGATGGCAAAGAGGACAAAGTCTGTATATTAAAGAAGTCCATTTATGGACTTAAGCAAGCTTCTCGACAATGGTATATTAAGTTCCATAATACCATTACCTCCTTTGGGTTTCAAGAAAACACTGTTGATCAGTGTATATACCTGAAGATCAGTGGGAGTAAGTTTGCATTTTTGGTCTTATATGTCGATGACATACTTATAGCAAGCAGTGATTTGGGACTATTACGTCAAACTAAAGATTTCCTATCAAGCAACTTTGAGATGAAAGATATGGGAGAGGCGTCCTATGTGATCGGGGTGGAAATATCTCGCTCGAGACAGATCACAAAGGACATTAGGGTTGTCTCAGAAAGCCTATATCAGTAAAGTTTTGAAAGATTTAACATGGTAAAATGTAATCCCAATGATGTTCCTATTCAGAAAGGGGATAAGTTCAGCTTAAGTATGTGTCCTAAGACTGAGCTAGAACGAAATACCATGAAAAACTTTCCTTATGCATCTCTGGTTGGAAGCTTAATGTATGCGCAGGTCTGTACAAGACATGACATAAGTTTTGTAGTAGGTATGTTGGGTCGATATCAGTCCAATCCTGGAATGGGTTATTGGATATGCTGACTCAGATTTTGGTGGATGCGTGGACTCAAGGAAAAGCACTTTTGGTTATGTGTTTGTTTTAGCTGGGGAAGCAATCTCCTGGAAAAGTGCTAAACAAACAATTATTGCCTCATCCACTATGGAAGTTGAATTTGTAGCGTGCTTTGAGGCTACTATTCAAGCTTTATGGTTGCGGAATTTTCTCTCAGGGTTTAGCATTATGAACTCTGTTGCAAGGCCGTTGAGAATTTATTGTGATAATACCGCATCTGTCTTCTTTTCGAAGAATGACAAGTATTCTAAAGGAATAAAGCACATGGAAATGAAATACTTGTCAGTTAAGGAGGAAGTTCGGAAAAACACTGTGTCAATTGAGCACATTATGACTAGTGCTAATATAGCAGATCCTTTAACTAAGGGATTACCTCCAAAGAAATTTTTGAAGCATGCTATTGATATGGGTCTGGAGGATAATCATTAAGGCTTTTCGTTTATGTTTGGATCATGCTAGTGCTTTGTAATGATGACACTTATGTTTTGATTAATCGACTTATGTTTTATTATGATGATGATTTCCGAACGTTTTTTCTGTATCGTATTATTGTTATTGTATACATTATTGTTGCACGATTAACAGAATCGGTCTTTTTCCTCAAGGACATTATTTGGGGATTATGTTTGCTCCTTGTTCAGACTGATTATTCTAAGTGATTGGTTCGTAGTACATGGAAGGACCACTTCTCTTTTATAGTAGTGTCTCCGCCATGACTCAACCAGTTGTTCAGGGATGATCAGGGTAATTAAGATAAACCCATTATGTGTTCATTTATCCGTCTACGCGCCTTATGTTATAATTAAACGTGACATTATGTTTTAATCAGTAATATGGTCCAAGTGGGAGAATGTAAGAGTTATTATTTAATTCTCTGTTATGTGGACCTAATTACCGATGTTCGTCACCTTAATTAAATAAAGGTTAAATATATTGTTCCGGGTTTTTAATAGGAGTCCTAGTTTAAGTGGATTACGGTTAATGTTTAAAGGCCATTAACATATCAGGCCCACTTATTCTATTAAGCCCCTCCTGCCACCTCTCTATATAAGCACACCTGTTTGAGCTTTAACCTAATTCATTCATATTAAGAAAACACACATAAAGAAAGTGAATTAGAGAATAAGGAAGGCAGGAGAAGGCAAAGCAATAAGGGTTCATCTTTTATCTTTCTCAAGTGATTTTATTATCAGATCTAATGGCTACATCACGTAAGTACCTTTCAGTAATTATCGCTTTAATCAAGATCCTTTAATTTATGTTTACACCCCTTTCAACCCCAGAAAGGAATTTAGCTACTTATAACGATATTAATAACAACAATATTAAATAAAGTAAACATGATTAACAATAACGAAAGGAGTAACAAAGAATAATTAAATAAAGAGAAGGTAATTAACTAAATAACAAAGGAAGATTAAAGAATACCGATTACAAGCTTGAACTAAAGAAAATTGTCTTGATGAATAAAATTCCAGAGGCAAAGCAAGCTAAATTAGGTTTTTCTAATATTCAAGCATAAAAGCATGTCTAATTATGAAAGACGAGCTTCCCTTTTATAATACAAATCTAATTAATTAGGTTAACTAGTTTAGGAAAATACGAAAAGCCGTCAAAAAGCTAGGTTGCTCGATCGAGCAAGGGACTTCTGCTCGATCGAGCATGACAACAGTGCGTCTCGATCGAGCAAACAGCCTTGCTCGATCGAGCATCCTTCATTTTGGCTCCTTTCTTTGGTTTTCTTCATTCTTTCTTCATTGCTCTCGATTCCCGTGCCTAACCTTCTACGATCCGACTCCGCCATGCTCCATATCTACTCAAAAAGCTTCAAATGCATCCAATCTGCATTAAAACATAAAAAAAGCGACAGAATCGATATTCTAGCTAAAATAGCATAGAAATAAGCAAGGAAAGACGGTCAATCGAGTTATATGTGTCTAAGGGAAGCATAAAATATGTATATAAATAATGATTATCAGAAGATTTGAGAAATCAACCAACACAAAAAAGGCATGCGAGGAGATTGTATATACATAAACGAGCACGACACTAACTAATCAGTCATGAAGATAAGCGTGAAGAAGGCAGCGTTATTGAAGTTGAAATGCTAGTTGAGATTTTTAACATTGTTGTCATATTTTGATGTGTGATTATGATGTATACTTAAGGTAGATTTTCACATTATTGTGATGTGTTGTTGCCAAATATTTTAGCATAATAGAAGCACCTGAACGAATATGTATTCACGTGCCTGTTGATGAAATTAATTGGAATTGTAACCTATTACAATTGTTTCCGTGTTACTTTGATGAATCAATGATGTTACAGTATCCTCGTTACTGTAACATTGTTACTTTAAATCTTTAATGTGTAAATGATATTACAATACCACCGTTACATTTTATTATTAACAGCTACCAAAAAAATAAATAAAGAGAAATGCACAACATTCTTCAATAAATTAAACTAACGAAGTGGTGTGGACCACCATTACATTTTATTATTTCTCCTTTGTATATAATGCTGTTAGTTTTTAGTGTGAATTGTGGTCATTGAACTGAACTTGCACAATTATTGTAACACCATCCTTTCAAAAATATTGTATGTAACACTAAAACTTGTTTAAGTTGTTCTTTTTTTGAATAAGTTTTCCTTTGAGCATTTTTTTACAATAACGATCAATACTCTCTTATTGTTACGGTAACACAGTTACTGTATCGATGTTACATTATTAAATACGTTGGTGAAAATTGGAAATGTGGTAGCTGATCAGAATAAGTAGTAAGTAGAATCTATTTGTCATAAGGATAATCAGGATAAGGAAGGCAAATTGATGGAAGAGCTTTCTGCCATTAAAATAATTTCCGAGTTGAAGGCAAAGGCTCTTGATGTTTAACAATGGTGTTAATATTTGGGATTGTTTAGTCGTGTAAAACAATATTTGTTTGATCATTACTGTAAATTTTGTTGTTAATGAATAGTGAATGTTATTTTTTATTAATTTGATTAATGGTTCAAATGATTATTCCAAATATATAGACCTGATTTCTTGTAAAATTTGTTCACTTCAGAATTAAGTTATTACAGTAACAGTCATGTGGTATAGTTGCTATAACTATGTTGTTGTCACGATGTTACTGTAACGATGTTACTGTAACTAAACTTCTTTATTGTCAACCAATCTTTGTCGACAAGTTTGGGTTAGTGCTTATACACTACCTTCATATCATTGTTCCGGATTCACAAATGTTCCACAATTTGAGTGTCCTGGTCTATATTCAAGTAATAGAGAAAATGACTTCTTTTCGTCACGATAAATTAAAAGCCTATTAGCAAAAATGGAAGAGCATCGTACAACGACTGATGTGGGTTTGAATCCCACATAGGTTCTCTCTATTTTTGATTAATTGAAAGCAGCTTTCTTGTTAGAATGAAATCTATTTTGAGAGCTTCATATAAACCTTATGTCGCATAACACTGTTACGGTAACACACTTTATTGTAACACAATTACTGTAAAACGGTTACAGTATTGTGGCAACACACTTATGTCGTTATTGTAACACCATTAAGGGGGTCAACACGAGTTGATCTTTATCGTTAGCAATTAATTGTAACAAATATTAGGCCGCATCAATCACCCCCACCTCGCTTTCATGCCATGTTTCCTATTTTTAATCACTTGTGAAATATTCTGAAGGATTGAATGGTTGGTGGAGGGGATCCATTTCTTCGCTAGTCAGTTAATTCGTAGATCGATTTCAATTAACTACTAATTTTAAACCCGTGCAGAATTGCACGAGAGTAAAATAATATTGAATATTCCACAATTCGGCTAAATATGTATATTTAAGACAACTTCATATAATAAAAATTTAAAATATTAATCAATCGTTGTCGTTTTAACTATAAGACATATTTGCCCGTCTCAATTAGAATTAAAAAGGTATAGTAGAAATAAAAGTTAAGTAAGTTCCTTAAAAATAAGCAACTAACGATACGACATGAAGAAAGTTGATATAAGAAAAGAGGAGAGAGAGACAAATTAATTAGTGAAAATGATTGTGTGACTCATTTACTTTTCATATTGCTTAAATTTAAGGAGCCAATAGAAAAATACAAAATGTTTGTGCTTTTATATAATGTAGATATCGTCGTGGCTACTTTTAACTCCAGATTACATGGTAATCGAACCCATACCTTTGTGCAATATCGTACATCGCTCTACCATTGAGCTAGTAACCTTTTAATAATACGAAGTAGAATACCAACGCTACTAGAATGCACTTTAAGACACAAGAAAAATGTACATGTATATGCATTGCTAAGCATTAATCCTAGACAAACTAGAACTACTTTAAAAGTTTTTGTTGACGACTCGTAATCTCAGGACAAGCGTTTCTGTTTCTAAACTTTGTAAAATAACACACTATTCACAATTGAGAAACACAACCATATCATGTTAGATTTCTTACATATCATGGTTGGAACACGGTTACGCTGTTATGGGTAACACACTTATATCCTTATTACACCATACAATTACTTAATAACACTATTACGGTATTATCATCACACTATTATACTATTACAATAACACAATTAAATCATTATCATAACTCACAAGTATATCTGATGATAATAAGCATCCAAAATTACTCATCTCCAAATAAAATATATTAACCTTATGTGAGCTTGTGGTGAAAGTCCCCAAGTAGTGTGTTGAAATGAAAATGACAAACAGCAACAACAAATCCCACGTTACACATATCTACAAACATTTGTTTCATTGAGTAATGTTACAGTAACCCGATTACTGTACTAGCGTTACTGAATGTTGTTACAGAAACACTAAAACTTTAATCTGACGCTTTAATATTACTGCAACTGTACGACAATAAATATCAACACCGTATGACATCAATGCAATAAAAAAAATCATCGACAAGAAACCACAAATGTAAAGGATTAATGAAATTATTTGTGGGCATGTTGTTCTCAGTATCTATACAAGTAATGAACATAAAATCCGAGAACAAAATGCATCGTAATCAAATTACTGTAATTAAATAAGAATTTTGAAAGAAACTAGAAGGTCTAGAAATAACATGTTAATCGGTTGAAGTTATGCGATAAAAATAAGTGATTTCAATTGATAGATTTGATATCAGAGATTGATTAAGCTGTTTAAATTATTGAACTTATTCAATCTTGGATTGATGAAATCATGAATTACTTGTGTTGATTAAAATTAATGGAATCGCGAATTGCATAAATTGAAAAAAATCGACATTTTAAGTTTAACATCAACTAAAACAAAATCGAAATTCAATAATAAAATCAATTTGCTGTAATTGACTAAGAATTATGAAAGCAAATAGAACTAACCTTAAAATCGATTGAAGATGAGCGATTGAAGTATACGAAATCAGATTTGGAGAAGAGTGTACGATGATGGATTCGCCATTGATTTGAAAGTAAAAATTTACAGAACTGCAGCATTAATATCGATTAATTATGTTGGAGTCGTGAATCAGATGAAGCAATTTACAGAGGAAGAATGTGATTTAGAGAGATGAGGTTTATAGAGAGATTTTATTATTGAATTATGTTGCTGGAGCTTATAATTTGGGGTTTATAAGGGTGTGATAGGATTAATCTCAGCCATTTATTTGTGAAAGATCTAATGGTGGAGATTCACGGGACGTACTCACCTAAGATATTTGGACTCGCCAGATGCAATTCCATCCTACACATATTACACTAAAATTCCATATTCACCCTTCTGTCTTAAGAAAAATTAAAGATTGTTAAAAAATAAAAAAGGAGTTCTCTTCCTTCTCTCTTTAAACCTAAACCTAACAAATTCGTTAATTAATCGACAATTACAAATTGTAATTCACGCATATCGAACATAATTTCGCTATTTCATCAACAATTTTATTAAGACCCGTCTTTATTTGATTTAGTTACTGTTTTTTTCTTTATTAAATGACGGTTTTTTTTAACAATTATCGTTTCAAGGGATGGTCGAAGGGGGGAAGGTAGTCGACGCCGACGCCGACGCGGACCAACTTGGTCGATTAAAGATTGAAGGGTAGTCGATATCCCTATCACAACAATCATCAAAGCACATTGACCTCCGCCTCAACTTGATCCAATGCTTAAATCGATCAAAATAAAACCAAACGAAAAATAAATTAATCTCCAATTCGCAAAATCAAAAAAATCAATAACAAAAAACACAAATCATTCTATAATCGCACAACTACATAACAAAATCAATCAAACATAAATGAAGAGAACGCTTTTCAATGGTGGAATGAAGATTCCGACGATGCCGCTGCGAATTATCGGATTAAACGAAGATCCCCATTATTTTGCCACAATGTCTGTCGGTGACGAATGTCGAAGGACGGTGGTGATGTGGTTAATCTTTGAAGGAAGCGGGAAATGGAGAAAAACAGGGATTTACAGTCCTTAGCGTAGGACTGGACAATGGGTTTGGGGTTTTTGGTTTCTAGAGAGGAAATGGGAACGGTGAGGGGTGAGAAATGAGAGGGGCACACTCACTATAAGTGAATAAATTGTGCGGGATTAAATAAAATGTCGTGTGGGATTTAACAACGCCCATAACTTAATGTATCCGAACCTATTTCTACTCAAGTTAGATAGTATTTAATGAAACGGAGTTTATTTTCGCAATACATCTTTTATTCATTTTAGTACATTTAGTACCTAATTTTCCATTTACTCCCCTTCACTAAAAAAAACTTGAAATCTAATTTTCTCTACTTCTCTTTATTATTCAATCCTTTAACCCCCTTAACCTTCTTCAAAATATTCAATTATGAATGATTATTCCACCATAGAACACGTATTAAATTCATAATAATCGATTATTACGAATTAAATTGACACTTTTTGATTGTTGTATCTTATTTTTATTTAATTAGGGTTTATGTTTAAATTAATTAGGGATTAAAATGGTGTGGGATGGTTTGGGGTCAATTGGTTGTCGCCGGTGGCAGGACTGAGGTGGTCGTTGAATTGGTGGCATACTGCATCCTTGAGATTATCTCTTTGTTTTCAAGTTTTTCAACGTAGTACATGGTATTTTGTTTCACGCACAACAATTCCACCACATACCACCCCATCCTGGAATATTACCACCCTGGCCCACCCATTCTGCACGGTGACCACTAGCGACCTACTCCGCCGACGAACCATGTCTCGACGACGACATCAGATGAGTAAAATGGAATATTATGTATGAAATTAGAGAAAATATATTTATTTTTGAGAGAAAAATTAGAGAAAATATATTATAGAGTAGTTAGAGAGGGAAAATGGGTGGGGAAATGTCAAGGATATAATTGTCAACTGTGTACTGAGATGAGTAAAATGTGTACTGCAAAAATCAACACTTAGGCAATATGTAATTCAAGTGGGTAATTTAGGCAACTTTAGTGGGGCAATTTTTTAAAATTTTTATAAAAGAAGACACATAATCTAAAACAAATTATTTGTGTAGTAGACATTAATGACATCCTATTTCGTATCTTGCAACCCCGATTGTGTTTTTTTTAATAGCTCTAGAATTGGCGACTAACATGTATTAAAGTATAATCTTTCGTAAGGAGAAAATCAAGAAAGATGGTTGAAAATGTTTCCATTAAAAGAGGGGACTCCTACTCAGTAGCTAGGTAGCACAGTCACTCCTCCTAACTAACCGTCCCGTGTCGGACACCGTGTCGGACACACGGACACTTATAAATAAGAACGAGAGGTTGAAAGACTAATAGAGATTAATTAGAAGATGGGTTGGGTAAGAAATGAGAATAAATTATAGTCAAAGTCAAATTTTACCTTCAATTATTTACATTTAATATCAAATACCAATATAAAAATAAAATCGTACGTTATTTATAATTATAAAATATATATTTTATTAAATTTAAATGTCATGTCCCGTGTCCTAAATTTCACGAGATGCCGTATCACGTGTCAGTCTCGTGTCCGTGTCCGTTTTCGTTTTCGTGCTAGCTAGCTCAGTAGTCATATAAGAGTACTTGGTACGAGTAATATTTATACTTCCTTCCATCTTTCACTCGTATATATTTTATCAATAAGTCTTGCTTGTGACGGATCAAGTATCCCCTCACAAAGAGCAAGTGACAAGGTAAGTGGGAGGCTCCATTTGCACCCCACTTGCCCCACTTGGCAAGGCAAGCTTGCGACGGGATTGAATATCACAAATGAGAATTTGTGATATTTTATTGGGTTCGTTGGAGAAATGAAATGGCACACATATACCAAGAATCTGGAAAGTAGGAGTTGAACCAAAAAAGCTACAGTTACACTCGGTGTATAGAATCTTCTATACACCACGAGTAGTGTTGTGACATGTGGCAATTGTGGAAATATGAGATAGAATCTTAACTTTTATTTTGTTATATTTTTGGATCCAAAATTTAAAACTCAATTTTGAAATTTAAAATTTCAAAAATTATTATATGTATTAGTTTTTCAAATTTGGTACATATTTTTATCTAGTTTTTTTTTTCTTTATCTCTAACATTGCTATAACATCGTTTATTTGGTTTACATAATACTCCCTCCATTCAATTCAAAACACAACATTTCTGTTTTTGATACTATTCATGAATGAAGATAATCTTTACGATTACTTGCAATATGTAAGATAAAATATGGTCATGTGTGATCTTGTTTGATTCGTCTATATAAGTACAATATGAATATCAAATTTTTATATTTTTTTATAATGTAAAACTCGAGATATTTACGTTACAATTCGTGCATTGGCAAACGTGTAAAAGAGAAATGTTGTGTTTGGATTTGAATAGAGGGAGTAGATATTTTTATCAATTGATGTAATATTATTGTAAATTGATTGAAATGATTACATACTAATATTTTATATGAATGGTAAGATATAATATTTTATACTGTATTAAATATTATTATTAATGGCAATCTATATGAATGACAAGATATAATATTTAATCAAAACTCTTAAAATTTCCCTCCCATATTTCTCATCTTTCCCTTAAATAATCTATTTTTTTCCCTCCAAACTTTTTCATAATTCCCTCCCCAACTAGTAATAGATTCCTCCCCATGTCAAATTTTGATTGGTGATGTATAGAAGATTTTATACACCAAGTGTAACCGTAGCATTTTCCGGAGTTGAACTCAGGTAAATCTTCCTTTGAGAAAACCAGAGTAACCAAAGCACAATTCTGAACAGAGAACAAATACACTTGGCAATAAAAGGGTAAACTTATGTGCAGCAAATGAAGTCAAGCACACACTATAAAGTTTGACTGAATCATGAAAACAAAAATCAATAGCAAGAAATCAATAACACTGAGGTCAAACTATCATGAAATTGCTACCTGGGCTTTATCTACAAACTTTATCTCTGGTATTATGCACCATTTTCTGGGGTAGGGTTAACCGGAGTACTTGACCCACTTCGCCTTGAGCTAGAATGACCGGTAATGGTCCTACCCATGAACCTTCCAGCTTTGCTCAGCCCACTTCCCATGGCTCCAAGTCCCGAACCAACAAACCCGACGCCAGATCCAAGACCAGTCCCCACCATACCAACACCCGACCCAACTAGTGATGCAGCTCCGTCAAGTGCGTCCACTGTGCTCCCTATCAATCCCGCTTCCTTCATCGCCTTTTTATCCTCCTCAATCCTCTTCTCGGCGTCCAGGGCCTCAATTTGCTCTTCTTTGGTGAATGGGTGATAAAGCACCTAAATGATAATTCCATGTTAAGCAATACAATCCCACAATAAGGAACATACTCTGATTAGGCGCTTTTACATAAATCATAATTTTAAAAGGCGAATGTTGTTTACTTCAATACCCCATAACTGGAAAGATAGATACCCAAAAATTACAGAGTATGTTTTAGGGATATTTCAGTATAGAACGCTCAGTAGTGATGAAGAAATGGAGTAAATTATGGCACCTTAAGTGTAATAATTCCTCTGTCCTTCTTGGCCTTGGTAGTATCGAGTGACTCGTTCAATTTCAGGTCAACTTCCTTTGCAGAATCAGGAATCAAATCAATTAGAGGCAACTTTGCGATACCCAGTTTCTTGTCCTGCCCAATATCCTTGTCAAAGACCTGAAAGACAAAGAAATGTAGAGATGAAAGGCTGGCATGCAGCATGGGCATCCTCACTTCTACAATTTAGGACTACTTTATATATCCAAACTTTGTCATCTACATTAGTTCCAAAGTGAAAAAACCAGTATTTACTAAAACAAGTTGGATTCATGGTCTGCCCCACTCGAGCACGGAGCTAGGAAGATTTCAATGAAATTAAATATGCAAGTAATGGTACATAAAATGATAAAAATCCCTGGAAAAATGGTGGATCTTAAAAAGGCCGGGCCTTCCCTTGACTTCTGGGAGAAAAGTACTCTTAAGACATAGTGCTATCTCCTGGTATCTAAGGCAAAATTAGAACGTCAACGTCACAAGTTCCAAATCCCCACTCCTCTACCACTTTTTTAAGGTCTGCCACTGACAGGCAGTCGTGTGTAACCCGTACTCGGTTGCCATCATATGAAATCAGTATAATGTAAAATAAGCCAATGCCAACTCATTTTGTAACTGAAAGTGTATTGTTATTGACGCTGTATAATGTAAACTTGAGACCAAAAATTCAAATATCTGATTGTTGATGATATTTAAGACCAAACACAAAAGTGTCATGTGCTATCTCCGATGAATGTTTGCTTCGGTGGGATTCCTGATTTTTTGTGTTTCAAGAGAATAGGTGAATTGTCTCTATATGTAAACAAAAAATGGAGATGGAGAAAACTATTCCAAACCTCAATCATGAGTGACTGTGTCTCCTTATCCTCTGCAATCACTTCGAAAGTTTCATTCCAAACCGGGTTTAGATTATCTTCAACGACCTTTGTTTTATACTTAAAAAGTGGCCGGATATGTATGACTGTATACGGATCAGACTTCCCAATCATCTCCTTGTTCTTCAAATCATTGGCTTTCACGATTGTTACAGTCAATTTGCCTTGAGGTTTAAGTTCCAACTCACTGCACAGTAAAAGTAAATTATCAATAATTGAAAAGGGCTGAAAACAAATGGGCCCTATAAAGAGCTCACAAATTGCTACCACATAGCATGTAAGAAGTAGGACACTATCGTTCGGCTAACAAGGGCGTCCCCCATGCGGATCTTACTTACTAATTTATCATACACTGATAACACTAGTACATAGCATTTAAAAAATAGGACACTATAGTTCAGCTGATAGTATGAGCTATAATCATTTGTTTACCATACAACTAGAATACAACTAGAAAGCACAAATTCAATTTACCTGATTTAGATCACAAAAATTTGAAGGTGCTAGAAACAGAAATAATTGAGTAAGGTGATTTTACATTAGATTCTTCGTCAGCCAGAATACTATTTACCCAAATACCATATTCACGTTAGTTGCTATAAAGTTTTTTACAGGGGTGTTTGAGTAAATAATGTGCAGCTTGACAATAGGGTTAAAGTGTCAAACACTCGAACAGCCTGACAAGTGACGAGACTTTTGAACTCATAAAAACATTTCAAAAAAATTGACACTAACATTGGTAAACCAACATTTGAAAACTCCCAATATTAAGAAAAACAGACCATAAATTTTACTGCTCCATCCGTCCCACTAGTTAGTTTACAATTGCTTTATACACGATTATTAAGGCAAGAAGAGAGGAATGAGTTTACAATTATTACAAAACTCAAAAGCAACTCAAAATGAGGGAAAATGTAACGGTCCCCACCCACATGTGGTTTATTTACTGGAAGAGAAAAGTGTAAACTATAGACTGAAACACCCGAAAAAGGGAAGTGTAAACTATTGACCGGGACGGAGGGAATACCTAGTATCAACTGGACCCCCAATGGGGACAACAATTCTATGAGGCCATTGAAGAGTGTCAACCACAATAGATTCCACCGTATCCTGCCGGCCAAAAAATAAAAAAGGTGTTAAAGCCGCAAAAACTCCAAGCAAATAATTAGAATTCGCGCATTGATTCTAGGACTTGAACTCCATGTGGACAATGTCAAGCATCTGTTTTATATGCTCCATACTCCAAATCGGTTACGACTCTTAAATTATTCAAATTAAGGCCATGACAAGGGATCAAAACTCCGCTACTAACATCTACCAATGCAGCTCAGGGAAGTGTCTTTATCTCGTGTGTCCCTGTATATGTGTCCCTGCTACCTTCTATCTTCCAAGTTCGGAATTTTTCTAGATAAAATTGGGATCAACATCCTAGTTTATAACCTGTATCCCAGTCCACGCATCATAATATTATAAATGCCACATAGAGATCAAATTACAGAACAAGCTTACATGAATCATGTCAGAGAGACCAGGAAGCGCTGTTAGGCTTCCACCAACTGCTTTTAAAGTGAAATCAATCCGAGGTTTTGGCTGGTCACAGAAAAGACGATCATTATTACATATTAATACTGCGACAACAACAATAACATTACCCCAATGCCTCAAAGAGTCAAAAGGCTCCTGCCTATGTTGGGGCAAGGGTTGGATGTAATGATGTACACAACTTTTACATTGCGATGAAATCATAAAAGATTGTTTCCAAATAACCCACAAGGGATGTGTTGCATCGAGAATTACATCGAATGAATCCCACTTCACAATATAAGTACAAACACTTTCGTAGGCCAATTTGAAGTATTCCATCATATTCCATACTATTGTCAGTAGAACAACATGATCTTAGTCCTGCCTATGGCGAGATATGAGGAGACAGATGCACAGGGTCTAACCGTCAAACCATTACGTTGAAAATGCAGAAAGGTAGTTTCTCAATCTTACTATCGATGCATTAAAAAGTTTTTAACTGAAAATAAAGGGAAAGGATTCGGACGTATATTTACATCGGAAAGTAGAGCAACTACGACAGCAGAGATGCAAGGAATTTCTTCAGAAAGTTGGAATATAACGCGGATGACAGTGAAAACTTTAAGATCTTTTAACTGCAGCCATCAAACAAATCACAACAAAATTAGACATATAATGAAGTGTAGGTGTGAACGGAAAAAAAAACAAAAAAAAAACTTTTTCCTCGTCCATTTCTTTACCTTTGTTAAAAAAAATTCAGTTACAAAAGAAAAAAGCAAAAAGAAAAGGATGAGACAGAGGGAGTGTTATCAAAATGAAGTAATGAACCATCAACAAACCTAAACAAACCAAAATTCAAAATTTTATTAGAAAATACATATAACCTGAATGGGTAAAGCAACAACTGCAGCTTCAACACCTAAGATGATATTAGGGTCCCCACCCCATCGAAGATCAATATCCATAATTATCTGTCCTTTCTGGAGGCTCTGAACACGGATACCTGCAGTGGTTGTGTGTGCATACACACAAACAATGGTACTCATGAGATATTCGAATTACAATAGACTACAGCACAGACAACGTCCACAGGAATTATCCCTTCAGCCAGAAATATAAGTAATTCCTAGATTGCCACCATGAAACCATCTCTTGAATTGGTGCAAGTGACCACTTACTAGCGGCAAAGCAATTGAAGGCCAGCAGGGACTGACCCAGTTAATTTCGCCACTGCCCGCCACCCTAAATCTTGTCTTCCTGGTCTCACCACTGGGTAAGACCAATAATATAAGGTGAGAAAACAGCATATCAAATCTTTCCAAAAATCAATAATGCACAGTCAGCCACTTGAAGCTGACTGCAATCAGCTGGAGCTTAAAGCCTTAAAGGATAGAAGTCAAGCTTCTACTCCAAGTGTAGGGCAAGACAAATTTCGAGAGCACAAGATTTAAACACTATCAGCGATCATGCTGAACTTCATACCAATCTAAAACTTGCACAAAAATATTCCGGGTATTTAAATGAGTAAGCGCTATTTGACCTCTTCCTCCTCACAAAAAGACAAGTCAAATGGGCATATGCATTTAAATTGTAGGAGTATTACATTAAAGGAAAAAGAATCTGGTATAGCTTTCCGGACATCAAACATTTAGCATAGCTTTACAGACAAAACATTCAGCATAGCTTTCAGGACATCATACAATACCAAACATTGCAAAGTTGTGGACAGTTAAACTATTAAAGTAAATTAGTCAGTGTACCTTCAATTTTTGGGGCAACGGTGCCAAGAGTGAGTTTGTTAAATTTCAGTGAACTGATTCCAGTGGGTCGATATTGTTCCAGAAGAGGCTCAACAGACTCCCTAATTACTAACTCCGCTGCCTGCAGTTTTGATCACATGCAGAATACGCATAAGAAAATAAGGAGTTAGTAGGCTGCCTCTTCGACACGGGGGATAGGCAGACAAAAATCAGGTAGTCAACATGGTTAGAAGAATGCTAACTGTTAAGTGATAAAACATTGCAAACATGCTTCGTCTTTACTTCTGTCCCTAAGATATATATATTGGCATAATCAATGTGCCCCACTCCTAATATACAGTCAACATGGTTTGAAGTCAACATTAACCGACTCCGGCGACATTCTACTTCTAGCCACTCACACCTTCATTAGGACCACTACTAAGGGTGGCTTAATGTCATGTACTAGGACCTAGTTCTTTTTTCACTCCCAACAATGTAATGAAACTTCGAACAATTGCTTTGGTCACATGGTCAGTACATCAGTACATCACACAAGGGATGCAAAGGTTCTCCTCTAAAGCTCCACATCATCGATCACTGACGATCAGAACATGTTGAAGCGATCCAAACCACATAAAATGAAATGTATCAAATTACATGATATATATATTCGTTTCAATAGCCCCACCTCCAAAGACATTTATTCTTAAAATGGATGACGACTTGTGAAGTTGTAAAGCAGGTAGCAACAGGAGACTTACATCAGCCACAAACGGCCACAACTTGCTCAGCTGCTTGTTAAGCCATTTCACCTGAGAAAGACCAGAATAGATTAATTTATCAGGTGCAACAGAATTTAAGCACTTCCCGTCAATAACATTTTTTGCGTCTCTTTAAGACAGGTGGAGAACATTTATTAGATTGTAAAATTATCATGTTACTAAAAATAAGAAATTGCAAAAGATCGAATAATCGTTGAAGATTCAATGTACGTAGCAAAAAAATACTCCCAAAATATTCGAGCTTTGTGAAACAAAAAAACCCTAGAACACCCAAGAGCAATTAAAATCTTTGACTTAGAGTTTGGACTTAAGATTTATTTAAAAAACTTCCTTTGACATTCAGACATCCTACCACAAAAGGCCAAGAACAGAGACTTAGTGAAAACCTGTTCAAAAACGGGAAAAGATATCCACTCTGGGAAACTATCACCACAAATTTTCTTCAGCTCCTCTCTTCCAAGTGATGCAAGGAGCTTTATATCAGCTGCCTGCATGAAGAAGATGGCCGATAGATAAATGACTTAACAAACTCAAAACGACACTCTGACTCTGCATTCCAGTCAACAATCATGAAAAGTTTATCATCTCAAACAACAGTTAACAGCTAACTCTGCAATTGTGCATATTCCAATGCTTAATGCAGATGCACCAAATTACATAACACCATAAATGATACAGAAGTCTCATAAAGAAATTAACAGCGTGCACAACTAAAGATAACTATCGAAACGAAGTACCTTCCACACAATGATGCAATGTTTCAGAAACTCTAATATTGACAAAGGCTTGGTCTACATCCACAAGGAGGTGAGAGAATCTACTATACAACAGCAACAACATTACCCCAGTACCTCAATGGCTAACGTAAATTGCGGGGCAAGGGGGGTCGCCGGTCGGATGTATGCAACCTTACCCTTGTATTAGCAACACAAAGGCGTTGTTTCCGAATGACCCAGGATAAAAATTGCGTAGAGAAATGCATCAAAGGACCTCTACTTCACAAGAACAAGAAGAGCAGCCATTTTGATTTATTTCACCATAACCCAGAACCAACGAGAAAATGAGTGTTTGGCTCCAATGGAAATAGATTTTCATCATAAGACCAATTCGCAACAAAAAGACTATTCCCTTGCTTATAAAGTGATTATTTGATTCATTTCTCTTATAATGCGGAATACTCACACGTAAAATTTATATAAGTTCAAGCCATTCCCAACAAATACTACAAACTATACAATGACCTAATAGCTCCAACACAACATCTGCTGCTTCCAAGATCCACAACCAACAATACTCACAATCGCATGGCATTGATCATATGCTACTCCTCTCTCCAGGGGATGAACAGCAGTCCCCATTCACTCTTACTCTATATTCAAGAACTGGCCATTTCCTTCCTTACAAAACACACGTCAAAAACAATTTACACCGTCATAATTCTACCCAGTAAATGCCCAGAGCCAGTCATACGCGACTATAACACGAAAAAAATACGCAATTTGTCAACATCATTTGTTTATCTTTGCTTAAAATACCTCCCAGGAAGGATAAAGACACGTATACGAACAAAGGGAGGAAGTACATTATCAAACATACCCTCTAAATTTAAAACCAATTAAGCAAAATAGAACCCAATTACATACTTCAACAAAAAGTGATCAATCAAACAAACCAGCAATACAAACTAACAACTTCGTAATTAAGTACTCGCTCCATCCCAGTCAATAGTTTTTATTGTTTGAATAGGCTCTCACGTATTCAAACAATGATAACTATTAACCGGGACCGAGAAAATAACATATATAAACCCAAATCCTAACCTTAGCTGTACGTTTAGTGCTTCTATGCTGCATCATACGCTGCCAACCAGCCATTAACGTGATGCCAAATACCATACCCAACATAACTCCCGAGATTAATCCCATTTTTTTCACTATATTTCCTGAAAGAATTAAAAATATAAACAGTGAAAAACATACAAAAACTCATGAAATCAAAGAAAAAAAAATCAATGAAATGAAAAACTAAGAAATACCCAGATAAGATTAAGTGAGAAATTAAAATGGGTATACGGCAGAAATGCGATTAGATGAAGAGTAACAAAGTAACGGATCAAAAAGGTAACTGAAATATAAGTGCATTAAATTTGAAGGTGTGATAATAATTAATGGGTAGATAATAACAATAATAAAAAATAAAAATAATAGTAATAATGATGATTGTGTTAAGATGGTGAGGTTGAGATTTGGAGGTGGTGGACCTTAAGTTGTCTCCACGAACTGTGATTAAGTAGTTAATGATGATGATGATTACTACAAATTAGATGATATTGCCATTAATATGTCCTTGTTAAAAACAAGGAAAAAATGGTGTTATTAAACTTGCTAATTTGTGATTAAGGATGAACAAATCCAACTACTTGATGATGATGATGAGTGGTATTAACGCTGAGTTTGATGCGATGATTTGGGTGTTAAGCTACACTTTCCTTTCCATTTTGGTCATAATATTTAATTAATGAGAAAGGGGTATCCTTTTGTGTTTGTGTTTTCAATTTGGGTCATTTTCTTGGTTCAATAGGTTTTTGAGATTTTATTATCCACATGTTAGGCGCAAATTATTGTTGAAATCGACCAATTCCGTCTCTTTAAAAAGACGATAAACAATCTCTTATAACATAGAAAATGATACTATTACATTTCGTTTTAAATGTGTCATATTTACTCCGTCTTTTTAAAAAACGAAATGTGACCGTTTTCAGCAAGACTTATTGGTTAAGGACTCAGTTTTGCTTTAGTATTGGTTAAGGACTCATTAACTATGAGCATACGATTATTTGATTATGAGTTGTTTAGTTTAACTAATGGTTTCTATCAAGAGTCGATTTAGCTTAACGAGTTGTTTAGGAGGGACAGTTTTACCACATTTGTGGTCGTATAGGGCTCAAATTTAAACTAAAGCGGTACAAAAAAAACACATTCGGATGGTGTACTCTCCATAGACTAAACATTAACGTATGAAAATAAAGTAATTGAATAAATTTTTTAATCCATTTAAATAACGATAAACTAATAAGGTAATGTTAGATCTTAATACAAAGACCATCGCTTTAGTCATAATAGACAATGTAATAATTGTATGATATACTCCTTCCTATTCACTATAATCTTCCCATTTTCTTGTTGCACAAGAATCAAGGTAGTGAATTTGGACCACATAAAACACACTACCCCACATGTTTTTGAATTTGGAGCACAAATAATTTACCAAATAAGGAAATGAGGAAGAAGTATTGAATAATACCAAAATGGAAATAGGGAAGATTATAGAGAATAGGAGGGAGGAGTAAACTACCGAACAAGGGTACATTTTCCCCTCTTTGTGTGATTTCCTTTGCTCGTATATTAGAATGATTCAGAAGGACATGTACGCTTGAATTGATAATGTAACACATACAATTGTTCAAATCAACCATCTCTTCAATTTTGTGAGAGAGGCCAAGATAGGGCGGCCGGCCTACTACGGGCAATTAAGATTAGAGATGGAAGTGGGCACGTGGGCCGTTGGGCCGGTACCCTATAGCACGATCCATAACCCGTTTTGGCACGACACGAAATTGGTACAACCCAACACGACACGATACGCAATAGGCCACGTGTTGTGCCACGAACTCTGTTTTTCCAAAATGACCGTGCCTTGGCCCAGCATGACACGACCCATGGTGGCACGGCCTACTGATAGCTCACACTAGGCACGGTGGGTTGGCACGCTAACAATCCTAACATTTTCAACAAATTTGGGGCACGTGGGATGAGAAACACAAAAGTTAGATTAAATTAAAATTTGAACCCACTAAATCAGACACTTACAAGTCTAAAATGACTAAAAGTGTCTAGTGGGCCAAGTGTGTCAAAAACGTGCTGGCAATGCATACTATGAAAAAATTGATTGAAATCAAGCTAGGAAAGTTTTATGGGCTGGCACGCAGGCTCGCACGAACACAGCCCACGTATGGCACGTCACGGCCCACCGTGCCAACGTGCATGGGCCGTGCCACGAACAACACTTTCAAAAAAATAGCACGACACGATCCATGATCCACCAATGCGTGCCCGTGCCGTGCCTCTTTTGATCCATGGCACGGTGGGCCGGCACGAGGCACGGCCCAACACGACCCACTTCCACCTCTAATTAGGATGACATTACGAAACATAAAGTTATATGACCATCGACTATGTGCCAAGACACAAACACCGTCAATTTAAGTTTTTTTTTTATTTCAGTCTAAAAAGAGTTATATGTTTTGTACGAAGTATCACTTTAGCATGTCTTTTTCCTTGACCGCCCCAGTAAGTCGAGCGGGTATGGTCGGGTTTTAACCTAAATTAGAATCTTTAATAGTTTGAATCACGAGTCAAGATTTTCGAATTTTGACCCAAGTAAAATGGAATAGGATCAAGTCGGGCCACAGAATTAGTATCTTGTTTACTATCCGTCAAATATTTGGATAAAGGACTAGCAAAAGGCTCGAAAACTACTTTCAATCAAGAAACATGAACAAGTAGAGGAGATAAGTCCATTGGTATTTGTTATTGAAATTTCATCCATCATTCCATCCTATTGACTATTGTCAAACATATACGGAGTATATATTAAGATCTAACCTTACCTTATTAATTTATCGTTATTTAAATAAATTAAAAAAATTAATTCAATTACTTTATTTTCATACGTTAATGTTTAGTCTATGGAGAGCAATATGTCTCTCTTAAGATGTATATCTGTTTTAAGAATAAAACGGCTCAAATATTACCCCACTTAATTAGATGGAATAAATAGTTTGCTACTCCATATATAGAAACTTTTTTTTGTCTTACTCATGCTATTTGACCAGTCTTCAACTTATGACGAATAGTGTACGTATTTAATGAGAATTTGTATATATCAAAAGAACACGTAATAATCTCCATAATAAAATTTAAAGGGGAAAAATGATACGGTCTAGTAGAGTATTATAGGATTTTCTATCTCCAATAGAACTTTATATTACATAATGTTTGTCACATACACAACCAAATGCCAATCTCAATTAATGCCGACACTAAAATCCAACTTTGAATTAGTCTTTGTCATACACAAAGTAGTCTCATATACAAACTACAGTCTAATTATTATTAGTCATCCTCAATTATTTCTTTAATTAAATTGGCAACCCCTGGTCCAAACCACCAATAATCGTGACGACCGCTTCTGCTAGTCACCCTTCAGCAAATACAATCTATAGTTGCCTGAGTTGACGATAAAAGTGTCATTGTCGAAACCTATACAAATCCGAGCTCGTAAACAATCCTCATAGTAACTCGAAATTTAAGTGAACCTTGGATATTACTCAGAATTAACCCTTTAACGGTTGACAGTGGTTAATGGCGATGTTCATATAATAGAGTTTTATTGATTCGAGTTGTATTCTCTTCAAATTATTTCTACTGTGTAGAGTCACATATTCATTCGACTATCACATAAGATGACAATTTGGCACAATATCATGGTGTAACATTATATTTTCTTCAGATGCTCTTATACATACAAGTACGAACTAGAATGCAGTGTCGATTCAGCTCAATATCTGCAGGAAAGCAAGCTACTGATCTTCAGCTGAAATCAATTAGTTCGAAAGACATAACAGAGGAAGGGCTTGCTCTAAGAGGCACAGGGAATGTGCATTGTTATGTGCGGTTATAGCATTTGGTGATAGCGAAATAATAGGATATTAAGCTACATTTGTTTCAAAATATCTCGTTAGTATGTAACTCGTGCAACCAAAAACAAAAACACCCACACGGTCAAGCATCAATAACTCGTTAATTCAAAATATCTGGATTTTTTGCCCTATTAATTAGTTTTGAGATAAGAATCACTCGTTACATCATCCTTTACAAAACAAGTTGGATTGTATCTAGCTATCGACTAGCATATACCCTCGAACTTGGTACCCTCCGAGGGAGTATAGTAATTTCTTATATTTTGAGACCAATATTATAAATTTTAATGTTAAATGTAAAAAGAAACAGTACCAGTAACTCCAAACATTAACATTTTAACAAACAGTAGCTAATTAAATTCTTGATATTCATATATCACAAGAATATTAAGCTACAAAGCAAAGACAGTTAGTACATGTAAAAAGAAAGCGTTAATTAAACAATACTGTAATAAATATCGGTTAAACTTGGGCGAAGACGACCACTGCTTGTTGAGTAGTAGCTTGTTCATCTTCTTCCCTGGCTTTGTTCTTATTATCCTTGTGTACTAGACACGTAAAATTTGTCTAAGTGCCACGTCGGAAGTCAAAAGTCAAAATGTTGACCCGTCAAAGAAAATGTAAACTAATATAATTGATTTGGACGAAATTAAATTAAATTAGTCCATTTTAGTTATTTTAATCCGGCCCGCTTCTTAAAGTGACAAAACCCGCCAAATGGGTCAAATTCACTAAGCGGGTCAATCACGCCTAGATGGGTCAGACATACTCAAATGGGTTGAGATGAGCATCAACTCCAAGCCCACTGAAAACCTAGAGTTGGTTGGTTACCTTCTATAAATACAAGCACTCATCTTCATTTACAGGGGGAATGGAAAAAAGGATGAGAGAAAAGCTCAAAGCTACAAATCTCATAAATTCTCTCTACAAAGGTTCCACCTAAGTAGAATGCCAAGCCATCGTCTCCAAGGATCGACATCGAAAATTCAAAGACTTCAAATCTCGTGCCATCGCCATCGTTACCAAGAAGCTAAGTCAAACTATTGAAAGAAATCAAGTCTAAAGACTTTCTTTCACCAAACTAAATCATCAAAGGAGAGCAAGTCCAACGACCCTCCATTAGATCAAATTGTCTACGGAGATCAAGTTAAGCGACCCTCCATCAAATCAAATCGTCTAAGGAGATTAAGTCAAGCGACCCTCCATCAAATCAAATCGTCTACGGAGATTAAGACAAGCGACCCTCCATCAAATCAAATCGTCTACGGAGATTAAGTCAAGCGACCCTCTATCAAATCAATTCGTCTAAGGAGATTAAGTCAAGCGACCCTCCATCAAATCGATCATCTTCTCATCCGACGTCAAGCACCCCAAATCGTGCAGTCAATAGTGAAGAAAACACCATTTTCATAAAAGGAGAACCAAGTCATCGAGACCCGTCTTCAACATCATCATCAAACTCGCGTGGGGATCGAATCAGCGGATTACATTAGAGATTGTACCAAAAAATCATTCAAATTAATAAAAATTTACTTTGTTGCATTCTTTTGTGTTTTCTCTACTTTTGCAGACTGAAAGCAAATTTATTGTTACAAATTTGGCACGCCCGGTGGGACCATTTCTACCGCTCATCTCTTTCTCCAAATCAAAATTGTCGAAAAACTCATCTTAATGGCGTTAGTGAAGAATTCCGTCAGAAAGGCAATAAACATAGCATACAAATCTAATGACGAAAGATGTACGATCCTTGGTGAAAGTTTTGGCGATCCACTCATCCACACAAACACAAGGAGAGTTGAAGTGCCCTCGACAACCCAAATCGACGACATTGGTTCTTCCGTGATGGTGATTGGAGCACTAACACTTGAGCAAGAACTGGAAAATGTGAAGATTCGTCTTGAAGTACTTCAGAAGGAAAGTCAAGAAAAAGATGCTCAAATTGCCGCTCTTAAAGGAATGTTGGGGAAGCAAACGATCGAAGAAAACTCCAACGACTCAAAGGTCGTCGGCGACGAAAGGGAAAAATCAAAGCATGACAACGACTCCGTGCAGGACGATGACGATGGCAGTTCAACAATCAACTCCCTTTCCGCTAAAAATATCCAAGAGATGATCGCAAGAATCGTCAAAGAAAAGTTTGGCGATACTCCGGAAGACAACCATCTCTACACGAAACCATATACTAGAAGGGTTGGTAGCTTCAAAATGCCTTTCGGATACAAGCCACCAAAGTTTCAACAATTTGACGGAAAGGGCAATCCGAAACAGCATATTGCCCACTTTGTTGAAACATGTAACAATCCAGGCGCCGATGGTGATCTTCTAGTGAAGCAATTCGTTCGCAGCCTCAAAGGAATGACGTTTGACTGGTACACTGATTTGGCGCACCAATCCATCGACAGTTGGGAGCAAATGGAAGAAGAGTTCTTAAACCGTTTCTGTAACAACCCGAAAAGTACCCAATTTGCTTAAGCAATAGCTTATGGATACTTTTCAGTAGAACTTAAGTTTTTAATATAGGAATTTTTGTTCCGAGTCGTATTTTGAAATTCCGCGTTCGTATTTGGAGTTTTTGAGGGATTTCATGAAAAGACCGTTTTTGGGTCATCTTTGACTTTTCTTGACTTTTAAATCGTCTTTGACTTTTACTTGACTTTTTAAAGTCGTCATTTATTTTTTTATTTATTTTTAAGTCGTCTTAAACTTTTCTGAACTTTTAAGCCATTTTGACTTTTTCCGACTTTTTAGTCGATTTTGACTTTCGTTGACTTTTCCCGACTCGTCTCATAAGTATGAAGACCGAAATTTTATTTAAAAAAATAATATTTTTGATTTATTTTTATTTAGATTTATTAAGATTTATCATAATTTAATATAATTATTTTGAATTTATTCGGAATTTAAAGAATAACGTTTACGGTTTTAACCGATCGTCATTTAACTATTCCCGACGCATCGTAAAGCGCGCAACAAAATCGAAACTCGACTTTTGCATGAGTCACGCGGCCATGTCATCGTTTTCCACTCACGATTGGATATTTTAATTGATTCGATTAAAATAATACAAATATCTTAGATATTTGTTACTTTATCGATCCGTCAACGGAGATTACGCAAATCGAGCAAAAACAGACCCGTTGTCTCACCATACCACACGGCTCTCCTCTCCTTTTTCCCTCCTCTAATAGACTTTGATATTTTCATTACTTTTGATTAATATATCATAATATCTAGTTCACTATTCGCTTTATCGATCAGTTAACGAAAACTACGCAAAACGCTCGAAATCGGACCCGACAAGCACAATTCCACACGGCACACTTACCCACTCTTAAGCCTTGATATTTTCATTATTTTACATTTTAATCTCATAATATCTTGATATTAACTTTATCGTAAATTATATTTAATCGTTTACCGTAAAACAATTATTAAACGCGAGTCAATTACGGAACAACAATTTCAAAACTCGACACCTTTATGTGTCTATAAACACACGGCACACATCCACCCATATGACTCACAAACAACTTTTCATCTTTCAACAAATCAAATAAAGATCAAAACATCACTTTATTTAATCGTTCTTCGCGTTCTTCATCGTTCATCAACCGTTCTTCATCGTTCTTGAGCAAAACCTCCATAAATCCTTCATTTCTTAATTAAATCCTTCCTAATTTATATTTCTAGGATCTCCTCTTCGCTCTCCATCTTCTAGTACGGTTTATTTTCAATTCCGTCAAGATCGTTTTCATCATTTAATTATGGAAAATTTAGTTTAAGTTCTAATAATTGTTTTTCTTGTTATTTCTTATAGGGGAAGAGTTTGAAGACGAATTTGGGGACTCTTATATTTTGGGTGAAGACTAGTAGAAGGGTTTTCTTATTTATATTTTCTTATATTTTGTGCTAAGTGGATTTTGCTAGCTAAGGTAACATTTCCGATTTACTCGACGAATTAATGTCACATAGCTTAGTTTTGTTTTTGTAGTCTTTAGTTTTGGCTCATGTTATAGTAATTATGATTTTAGCTAGTAATATAGCCTTTAGTTTTATTTATTTGGATTTTGGTTCATCTTTAATTTTGGTTCATGTTTTTATGAATTATGGATTTTTAGTTAGTAATATGTTAAGTAGTAATTATTATGTTGTTTGATGATTTTTGTGTTGTATGGAATTTTTGTGATGTTTGATGATTCTTGATGATTTTATGATTGTATGAACTTTTATGATGATTTAGTGTTCTTGAATTTTTTTAAAGTTGTAGGAAATTTTATGATGATTTAGTGTTCTTGAAGAATTTTAATGATTTTACTAAGTTATGATTTTTATGTTGTTTAGAAAATTTTAACAAGTTTGTTGTTTTTGATGAATTTGGATGATTTTTAACAAGTTATAATTTTTAAGTTGTTTATTAAATTTTAACAAGTTTAGTGTTCTTGACAAATTTTGATGATTTTAATAAGTTATGATTTTGTGTGGAAGATTGTTAAAATGGTTGTTTGATGATTAAAAACAAGTTTGGAATTGATTTGGTGTGTTTGTTGATGGAACCGAGAAAGGGGGCAAGAACCGGGTCCAAACCGGACCGGTCCAGGCCGGTTCAGACCCGGTCTGGGTTGGTCAAGGTGGGTCCGGGTTTTGGTCTTTGGGTTGTGTCGATGTTTGATTGGTTGGTTGTTGTTTTGACGGGTTTTGAATATGTTAAAGCATGCGGGAATTATTAAGAAACGGTTTTAATGAAAGTTGTAAAAATCTGCCATTTTTCAGCCAAAACAGCCGTGGGGCCCAAAACAGGCCCATGTGGGTCCGGCCCAATTCAGCCCGTGGGTCCCACCTTGGGACTCGTGTCGGGTTTTGAGTTATCGTCATTTTTATCGTGTTTTGTAATATTTAGCAAGTGGGAAATATTAATAAGTAAAATATTTAATTAAAAAGGTTTTTCATAAATTATTATTTCTCACATGTTAGAAATTATAAGACGAGGTGTAGTTTAATTTGTTTCATTTAAGTCAAGCGGGTTTTGGGTATAATATGATAATTCACATGTTAGAAGTAGTAATAAAATAACATGTAATGAATATGTTGATTTTATGTCTATGTGATAAAGACTCTGCTTCTAGCCGGTTTGATCCAACGGGTTTGGTCAAACTAAGATCTAGTCAGCCCCGATTTGACTGATGACCCGTCGCGGGACTCGGGTCGGGGGATTTGTCTTCAAGTAAGGTTGTATTTAATTACTGAATTAGCCTTAGTAGATATGAGGCGATATGATATTTGATTATTATTTATATGCAATTAGTCACATGATAGGATGTATTCCCGTGACTGATTATTAATGGTTGGTGTCGTGTTGACTAAGTACCCATAGGAGAATATGGATATATGGCGTCTTGACCATTTCTAATTCTAAATGAGTGCTTGGACCACGACATTGATAGGCCCATACTATCTTTAACGAGTATATGTTCACCGCCTGATAGCTTTTGTGTCTCGGCTTGGTGGGTGTATATCCAAGTCGGGGCATGGCTGCCTGATCCGTTTTGGGACTGGAGCCAGCTTAAGTACTAGCCATCTCTGCTTAGGGGGTCGCCTAGTAGAGTTTCTCATAGACGGTTATGTCATGGGACGGGGAACGGAATAGCTGTTGTCGATAGGTCTGATCAGTCTAGGACTAGGATGTTTTCCTACCTTGTGGTATAGCCTCGAGTTACAGATGACTATTGACGGTTCTAAGAACTTATGCCTGTTTGTAGAAGTATTGGTCTTTCATGTTTGTATGATTCTATGAGTTCTAGAAGGTGAGATGCAAGCCTGCTAGGATTGATAGAGTTTGGATTAACGGTTGTTAACTGATTCACATGATTACGTGTTGATTAGGGTTTGAGTGTATCAGGGCCATGTTACTTGGTAACCTCTGAGCTAGCATACCAGCTTCCCACATCGGAGTTATATTTTATTATCGGATTCACATTGATAAGCTTTTCACATGATAGGTTATGGTTAGTTATTTGTTTCGTAACATGAAAAGCATATCATATATGTTTAAGTTTTGTATTTCCCATATACATTGCTTTTATGTGATTCATGTTTAATTAAACTCGACATTTCGTGGCTGGGAGAACTCGGAGTTACTCCCCACTGACTGTGGCTTCCGTGTTTATATTTAATGCGGGCGAACAGGTGGTGATGCATATTTTGGGGTACATGACGAGCTAGCGAGTGAAGTTTTACCTTGGACCTATATTCGGTTCATAGTTTGTATATTATTGTACACACTTTTATTTCCGTATTTATACGGGAGATATGTCTCCCGTCTTGTATATTCTTTTGTAGAATATTATTTCCGTTTTGTAATGACCTCTTTTATTTATGACACCTTCGTATGTATTTTCATCTTACATTTATGTATTTAAATATTTTTTTTCTTTCCGCAAATTTGAGGGTGTCACAAAGTAAGCCATCTTCCAACATAAGACACAACATCACGCTTCAAGTTCGGCCACCAAAACTGTAGCTTCAAATCTTTGTACATCTTATCACCTCCGGGGTGAATAGAATAAGGGGAAAGGTGAGCTTCATCAAGAACTCGCTTCCTCAAATCAAGAGCATTAGAAACAAATAAACGGCCATGGAAACGAAGAACACCTTCATCATCAAACTTGAAATCTTTAGCTTTACCTTCAAGAAGTTTAGCTTGAATAGACTTGCAGGTAAGATCATCTACTTGGCTTTCACGGATCTCACGGACAAAAACAGGTTCGACAGTCATAGCACCAACATGAACAAACCCACGCTCCACGAATTCTAACCTCAACTTTCGAAACTCGGCATAAAGATCATCGGGTAATACCCGCATAGCATTCAATTCATGAGAAGCTTTCCTACTAAGAGCATCGGCAACAACATTTGCCTTCCCTTCATGGTACAATACTCAAAATTATAATCATTCACCAATTCCAACCATCTTCTTTGTCTCATATTCAACTCTTTTTGAGTAAATATGTACTTCAAACTTTTGTGATCGGTAAATATACGACAATGAACTCCAATAAGATAATGTCTCCACACTTTCAAAGCATGAACAACAGCGGCTAATTCCAAATTATGAGTAGGATAGTTCACTTCATGAACTCTCAACTGCCTCGAAGCATAAGCCACCACTTTCCTATTTTGCATAAGAACACAACCCAATCCCATCTTAGAAGCATCACAATAGACATCAAAGTCTACACCATCTTCAGGCAAGGTCAACACCGGTGCGGTAGTTAACCTCTTCTTTAACTCTTGAAACGCAGTTTCACAAGCTTCATTCCATAGGAACTTGGTTTCCTTCTGCAACAACTGGGTCATCGGTCTAGCAAGCTTAGAGAAATCCTAGACAAATCTACGGTAATAATCAGCTAAACCAAGAAAACTTTGAATTTCTCTTATATCGGTCAGACTCTTCCAATCAACAACGGCCTCAATTTTCGAAGGGTCCACCATTACACCTTCTTTAGAAATCACATGCCCAAGAAAGGACACCTTAGGTAACCAAAATTCACACTTGGAGAATTTAGCATACCACTTCTAACGACGAAGAACACCCAAAATAGTCCTTAGATGAATAGCATGCTCTTCTTCGGACTTGGAGAAAATAAGAATATCATCAATGAACACCACCACACACTTGTCAAGATACACACTAAATGTGCGGTTCATTTGATCCATAAAGATCGCGGGAGCATTCGTCAATCCAAATGGCATTACCTTGAACTCATAATGACCATACCTCGTACTAAAAGCGGTCTTCGGAATATCAACATCTCGAACGGGAATTTGGTGATAAACGGATCTCAAATTAATCTTGGAAAAAGTAGAACCACCCTTTAGTTGATCAAACACATCTTTAATTCTTGGTAAAGGATACCTATTCTTGATTGTAATCCGATTCAACTCACGATAATCAATACAAAGCCTCATAGAACCATCTTTCTTCTTTAGAAAGAGAACAGGAGCACCCCAAGACGAGGCACTTGGTCGAATAAAACCCTTTTCAATCATATCATCTAGCTGCTTTCTTAATTCTTTCAATTCTGTCGGAGCCATACGGTAAGGAGCTTTGGCTATGGGTCCAGAACCAGGTACAAGATCAATAGAGAACTCAACATCACGCTCGGGAGGAATCCCGGGCAAATCATCGGGGAATACATCAACAAACTCACGAACAATAGGAACATCTTCAATATTTGGCAAAAAGGTAGTTGAAGAAGTCACAATACACAAGTATGCTTGGTGACCTTTTCTTACCATACTTACCAATTTCATAGCGGAAATCAAAGACACACCTTTTTGGGGATGAGATCCCTTATAGGCTATTCTAACTCCTAAAGGACTCTTTAAATAAATCTTTTGATCACGACACTCGAACCTAGCATGGTACAATGCTAACCAATCAATACCTAGAATTATATCGAACTCTCCTAGAGGGAACTTAAGGAGATTAGCGGGAAAGATAGAACCCGCAATAGATATTGGGACATTAGGATAAAGAGTAGAAAAAGAGATAATTTCTCTGGATGGTAAGGATATGGGAGTATCCTCACCAGATGTAGGCTCGATAGATAATTTATTAGCATAAGTCGAAGACACAAAAGACATTGAAGCACCGGTATCAAAAAGAATAAGACACGGTTGCTCTAAGATAGAGAACATACCCGTAATTATCTCCGGATGAGCATCGGCTTCGGCACGGCTCATGACAAAGATAGAATTCTTAGATTTAGCAGGAGGAGAGGGCAACTTTCGATCGGGGCAATCGTCATAACGTTGACCACCCTTTTGGCAAAAGAAGCACACATAAGGTCGGTTGGAACAAGACACACCGGGATGGTATGGTTTTCTACAACGGCTACATTGACGACCTTGAGCCGGAGCTTGAGGAGCATAAGGCCTATGAGCCACATTAGAAGTAGCTCGAGGAATGAAAGGAGCAGGAGCTCTTGCATTTGCATTAGAAGGAAGATTGAATCTCCTCTTGTTAGCATAAGAGTTAGAAGGAGACGGAATAAACGGTCTCTTTCCATACACATTCGGCCTAGGAGTGAAAGAAGGAGAGGGATTATTCATCAAAGTTTCATCTCTAATAGCCTTCATGGAATTCTCGGCCCACAAAGCATCATCATAAAGATCCCCAAAGGACGTAGTATTCCTCCTCACTTTACTTTGAAGGACGGCACTCAGCTTGTTGCGGTAATAGAAGGCTCGGTCCTCGTCATCTCGGATAAGCCTCGGAGCAAAATGAGCAAGCTTGTTGAACTCCGTAGTGAAGTCCTGAGCTGACAAGTTGCCTTGCTTAAAGTCAATGAACTCCTTGATCCTTTGTTGCTTAAGCTCTTTAGGATAGAATCTACCTTCCACAAGAGCTTTGAAATAAGCCCAGTTGAAGTCATCTTCGAGAGTAGCGGTGGCACTAGTGATAGCCCACCAATTATCGGCTTCCCTCACAAGGAAGTGCTTTGCTATCCTCACCTTGTCCTCTTCGCGGACTTGGTATAGATCAAACTGTTTCTCCATCTCACGGAACCAATCTGATAGCTCCGTAGGATCCGGCTCTCCACCATATGATATAATTTTACTCCTAGCTATTTGTCCAGCTAGCCAAGCGTAGCCACCTTGATGGTTATCTTCCCTTCGAGGGGGAACTTGGTTGGCTTGAGTTAAAGCCGCATCTTGCTGATTTTTTAGTACTTGAGTGAGAGCTTCTAACATAACATTCTCAACTAGTCGTGGTCTAACCATCTTCATAAGAAACAAAAACAAATTAAGTTATTCCTATCAATTAGCATAAACAAATAGACTACCAAGTAAAGTCCTTAACTTCTACCCATCTCTCATTTATTATTTCAAGGTCAAGTAGTTTAAGTTAGGGTTCACATGTGTGCGTCGGGAGCGATTAAGCTCTGATACCAACTGTGACAACCCTCGCGAATGCGGAAAATAAAAACATACAAGCATGTGAGTTAATTAGCGGAAATACGGTATTTTAAAAACTTTTATACATGCAAGTAGAAGTATACGAGGAGTGTCAAATATTACAAACTAAAGTACGAAATACAACAAAGAGACGGAGTCTCTCAAAATGTTATAAATGTCAAAGTGTTTAGCAAACTAGCTAAAATCGTCTAGAGGTGAATCTTCCAGGGACAACGCCCGCTAGCTCACACCCGAACCCAAAATATCAAGCAAAAAGCCATCCATGCAAGCAACCTGTTCATCCATGAAAAACATGAATGCCACAATCAGTGGGGAGTAACTCCGGGTTCTCCCAGCCATATCACATTAAACGTACATAAAAGAAAATACAAAAGTACAAGCATGCATATATAGATATACATGTGAAATACGATAAGGATAGATAAGCAATTTGATATTTAATGATAAGAGCATATGGAATACAAATCCGAATCCATCATGAGATACAAAGACTCGGGGAAGACACTCTTAGTCAACAGAATACCCTCACTAGGGCTTACATCTCACCGTTAGCGGTATAAGTTTGATAAGATTGAGACTCGACAAACAAACCATGCCAAGTCATTCAATGATCAATCATATAATCATTCATCCAAACACAACGACACAATGACGACATCTCTCACGGTAAATGAAACGCACTAGCACCGTGTACATGGCAAGTATGATTAAAAGGCATCCACGAGATAAGACATTTCCCTGAACGCATACACGATTCAATTCATTTCGTATATGTGGACTAATTTCCTCCTGTAGGACGACGATATAAATACCCGGTCCTAGTCTAAATCTG